>MVGU01001497.1:27500-37500 GCA_002005505.1 Botryococcus braunii | reverse complement strand
GCACCCAGCCCCACACACACGCTCGCACGCTCGCACACAAATAGACACACGGAGGCAGACAGCCCGAGACAGCCACACGACAACCTTTGAAAGCCAGTGCTTTTCAGTGGGAAATATCGCTCGAGTCAGTCACATTTTACCAAGTACGGACTTGCACAGAACATGAAGGAGTACTGAAGTAGTACTTACTAGTCTTTCAGGTGGTGGGTGCCATAGTTGATGAGCTGAGCTCCCAATATTCCCAGCGTTGTGGCCATCTGATGTGTCCGACCCAAACCACACCCCGTCATTGACGTGTTCTTGAACATTTTCAGTATCACGTGCTGAACCTGATTAAAGGCTCGCCATCCTCCTTTTCCTTTCTCACAAATCTCTAAGCACTCCTCTCTCTCTCTCTCTCTCTCTCTCTCTCTCTCTCTCTCTCTCTCTCTCTCTCTCACACACACACACACACACACACACACACACACACACACGCACACACACACACACACACACACACACACACACATACACACGGACACACATGCGCGCGCGCACACACACACACCACGTGCGCACGCACAGGCTAGCTTACAGACGTGTCAAGACGTGGTTTGAGTCCACAGGCTGTAGGGGGCCCAACCCATTCCAGGTCAACTCCAAAGCCTCACACAGCTCAAGACGCGCCATCAGCAGTAGTACAGGAGGCTGGGAAGACGAGTTGCACAGTATTGAAGGCATGATCAATCGGAGGGTAGACAGCGATCGTTCACGTGATCACCTAACATCTCTCTCTTCCACCCTCTCCCTACCCCCTCTCTCGCGCTCTCTCTCCTTCCCTCTCCACCCCCGCCCCCCCGCTTCTTCCTCCCTCCCGCCCCCTCCCTACCCCCTGCTCCCTGCCTCCTTACCGCCCCGCTCCCTCTCCCCCTCTCCCTCCCCACCTATCTCTCACGCTCTCTCTCTCTCGCGCGCGCGTGCCCACCCTCACAGTACCACCAGTCAAAGCAGCACTTAAAAAAAGCACCAGCAGTGAGGGAAGGAAGGAGGCTGGAGAGGTAAAAAAGCCGTGACGCACCTGGAACATGATGTTGAGGGCCCCGCGGAGGTTGGCCGGAGCGATCTCCGACAGGTACATGGGGACTACCTGGTTGGCGAGACCGACGCCGATGCCCAGGCAGATGCGGCCAACCACAAGCATGGCCACGTGCACGGCCCCGGCCGTCAACCCCGCCCCAATGAGGAAGGCAATGCCGGCGTACAGCATGGTTGCCCGCCTTCCCTGCCTCCGTGTGATGACGGAGCCCACCAGCCCGGAGAACAAGCCCGCAATGAACAGCGACGATGTGAACAACTGGAGCATCTGGTCGTCGTACTGCAAGGCCCCCGCCCAATGTCCTTCACCTTTCATGATGGCCCATGATGGTGATCCATGATGGTAATCGTCGGGCACGCTTGAGAACGCACACACACACACACACACACACACACACACACACACACACACACACACACACACACACACACACACGCACGCACGCATGCACGGCAGTGCCTTGCGGTACAGGTTGGTGCCCCGTCCCCATCAACCGACGAGCAGGCAGTACCTTGCAGTATGGGTTGGTGTCCTCAGCATTGACATGCTGCAAGACCTTGGGGAAGAAGAGCTTCTGGAACTCCGGCATCGCCGTCACGCCTCCGGTGATGCCAATGTCGTATCCTGCCCAACCGCGCGCCACTCTCTCATCCCTAACCCCAATCTTTGAGGATGTTTTTCACGATCCATTTATTGCACATGGCTTCCCCAGACTTCTTGAGCCTCTTGTGCAGCACACCAGCTGCTCACATTGTGCCCCGCAACCCCCACCAAACCAATCTGCAGGCACTCTTTCCCCCTCAACCATCGCCCGAGAACCATGCTCTCGCCCGCAACACGCTCTGCCCTTCCTCTCTCCGCATCATTTTGAAAAAAAAAAGTTGCGAGCGGCTCGGACCCTCTTCGCTAGGCACCCCAGGGCCAGCACCAGGACCATCCACAGGCCCAATGAGGCGTCAAGAGCTCTTATGTAACACTAATAGTTTGTTGTAGCACTGCCACAATGTTGTGGCATTGTAACATTGTAAAAGTCTGCAAGCGCAGCTGGCAAATGGCTCCCAGAGCATTGTAAAGCCTGCCCCTCAATCCGGACATGTGGCAGATCCAGGGATGCTGAGTTATGCTCAGAAGATGATAGATTAGTGATCAGCATAGTAGACTCCGTGGGAGGCCATGGGGGAGATGCTACAGAGGTCACAAATCAAGTTACTAGATGAAGGGCCCTGCTGCACAGGGTCCCGCAGTTCGCCCCGCTGCACAGGGTATTTCAACACTTCAGGAGTCCCACAGCCCCCCCTCCCCCCGGATGACAGCCAGTTAGGGCCGAGGGTCCCCATCTTCTGAGGGATCCAACATCTCCCCCGGATGTTGGCCTTGCTAGGGCCCATGCTTCCATATCCCCCATTGATCCCGCAGTCTCCCCACATGACGGCCAGACAGTTGCACAGGCTCCCCATCTCCAGAGGAATCCCATGGTTCCCCAAGTGTTGGCCACTTTGGACCCATGCTCCCCACATCCTCTGTGAACATAGTCTCTTTGGACCCATAGTCTCCCCACATAACTGCCAGACAATGCACAGGGCTCCCCATCGCCCCCGGAATCACAGGCAACCCCATCCGTCTCTGAGATCTCCAGGGACAGCAAACGCGAGCTAGAACAGATGCCGGAGGACCAGCCTTGTCTGCTCGCTTGAAGAAAAGCATGCTGGACCTGCGCAGAGCCTCAGACTGGCTGCCCCTTCCCCCCCTTTTAATGTTCTTGAATATATTAATTTTTTTTTCGGGTGACACATGCTTTGTTCATGATGGTGGGCAGATGAGGGGCTCAAGGAGGGGGTATTCTTCCTGAGCCATCCATTTGATTAGCAGTGGTGGGCACAGGAGGGGCTCATAAAGGAGGTGTCCTCCCCGACCTACGTGTTTGGTCAGCGGTGATGGGCCAAGCCAGCAGAAACCCCCCGCCCAAAGAAGGCTTTACTTCTTCGGTGCTTTAGATGTCCTAATGGGGGATTGCAGACACAGGCTGCTGTTTTTATTTATTTTATTTGTACACTTGGGCGTTGGCCTGGTCTGCGTTGGCATCAAAGCAAGATGATGCCAGAGGCTTGCTGTGCCTCGCACGAGCCTTGCCGCGTCTTTGATTAGATCAGAATGCCCCTTTACGCCGCCATCAGACCCTGAAAATAAACTGATGTCCCAGCCCTGCCATGTCTTCAATCAGACCAGATACTGAGGTTCTGCGCCAGTAACATTGTGACCCGCCTTTTTGGATGCGATACGAAGAAGGCTACATGCTAAACCAAAAGTAGCCTGGGGTGCAGTGGTTGAGCCTCAGCTACTCGGGGGTGTCCGTGCGCGCGCGCGCGTGTGTGTGTGTGTGTGTGTGTGTGTGTGTGTGTGTGTGTGTGTGTGTGTGTGTGTGTGTGTGTGTGTGTGTGTGTGTGTGTGTGTGTGTGTTCTTCGTGCGTGCGTGCGAACCTGTGCGCGCGGGCGTGTGTGTGGGTGAGGGGGGGGGGGCGCAGGTTTTTTTTTTTGGGGGGGGGAGGGGAGAGCAGATAATCTGGACAGTCGATAAAGCCTCTGAACAGCGGCAAGTTTGCCATACATCCTCTGACAAACCCTGTTTTCCTGATGAAAACTTCAAAAACACCATGTACAGACTGCAGGAGCATGCCCCTGCAGATTCATCCCCACCTCCGGAAGTATACGTCAAAACACCATCATCACGAGACCGGGATCCTTCAACCCATCACCTTCCGCTGCAGCATGCAGTTTTCATAATACACAATCAAGTGAAGTGATCTAAATATATTCCCGAACTGTACCATCTTCATGACTGCTCCGCTCTTTCCACCCCAATTCTACCGGCCGCTTCTCCACCTGGCTCCCCCCCCCCCCTCTCCCCTGGTGGGAACAATGGGTCTGAGGGCCAGAAGGAGGACCAAAAACAGAACGGAAGATGTCATGGGAATGTCGTGGAACTGAAGGGAGCCGCCCACCAAAAAGAAGCCCTCCCGAGGCAGCAACGAAGGCCACCATCGCCACGTATGCGGTTAATTTACCCTGGAACTGCTTGCCCCCTGAGTTGACGACAACTCCTCCCCCCGCCATTATATCAGGTCAGCAACCTGGGCTGCAGCAAAACTAGGGGAACCTCGGTGCCTTCAGAAAGGTCAAGACCCTGTGCAAGTGCAAGACGTTATTATCACATAAACATAGGTGAACCTTTGCTTTTGTGCCAGCTCAAGCATGCACTGCTATTTACATCATTTTCGCCAAATAAAAGCCAGCTTTACGCGGCGCTTTGTGATACATGGCCGGAGAGAGGAAGAGAGTTGCACTTCGCAGCGACCCTCTCCACTTGAACTCGTACTACCATTCCAGTCCCAATATATCTGGAAAGCTGCATGGAGGTGCAAATTATGCAGAATATTCGGTGAGGACATGTTTATATTGAACAAATCACATGTAGTAAGACTGTCCCGATACGAGTCGGCGACCAACCGCATGCAACACGATGCTTGTGCAAGTGAGAACAAGAAAAAACTAATTAGTAAACCTTGATTAGCAGAAAATCAGTAAATAGATGCGACTCATGCTGTAGATACTGACAGAAGGGGCGAGGCTCCAACGGTATTACATCCTCGTCTCAAACGGTTCAAGTTTGTTGAGAGACTAATCCCTCCAGAAACAAAGCAAACACAACTGACGAAAGTTAGGCAAGCCAAACTAGATTCTTGGTATGATCTTCGAAAATCAGCCGGAAAACTGTGTCGGAAGGCTAGAGATATGGAAACGCACCCAGAATCTTACGGATGCAAAAGGTACCCGCTGTGCATGGACGTGCGTGAATCACCGTAGATGCAGGAAACACCTCTTGGCAACACTTCATGGATAGCACAAAATCTTCTCTGCGCCGGCGTTCCGGTCTTGCTGATCTGGGCACCGGGATCTTGAGATTTCGGATGTCGTCGTCAGCTCACGTGACTCACATGGCCCAAAAGGATAGAGCGACTCTGCCGGGTGATGAATTGCACAGACCCCACTGATTGAGGATATTTACTTTTTATTTTAGCACCCTTCTTCCTTTTAAGAGAAGAGTGAATATATCAGTCTCAGGCCCCCAGTGCCCAAATAGTCACGTGTCGACCGCCGAAGAGCTGCAGGTGTAAAAGATATATAGATCGGGCAAAATTATGCATGAAAGGGAAGAGAACAACAAGAAAACAGAAAGATGGGAAGGAGGCAAGGGGGGGGGGGGAGGAGGAGAGGGGAGATGAGAGGAAGGGGCGGGAAGAGAGAGAGAGGGAGAGGCGAGAGAGAGGGGGGGGGAGGGAGGGGGTTGGAGAGAGAGAGAGAGAGAGAGAGAGAGAGAGAGAGAGAGAGAGAGAGAGAGAGAGAGAGAGAGAGGAGAGAGAGAGAGAGAGAGAGAGAGAGAGAGAGGGAGAGGGAGAGAGAGGGAGAGGAGAGAGGGGGAGGGGGGAAGAGAGAGAGAGAGAGAGAGAGAGAGAGAGAGAGAGAGAGAGAGAGAGAGAGAGAGAGAGAGAGAGAGAGAGAGAGAGAGAGAGAGAGAGAGAGAGAGAGAGAGAGAGAGAGAGAGAGAGAGAGAAGGTGGGGGTGGGGTGGCGAGATAGAGAGGGGGGGGGGTGAAAGAAAGACTGCTTCGCAAGTAAAGGGCTCGGTAGAAGTGCATGCTGCATACAGGGTGTCATTATCCCTTCCCCTGCAGTTCAATACATTACCACCTCGTTCAGCTGTGTGTGTACATACGTGCATGCGCGTGTATCCCTCCCCCCCCTCGCTCCCCCCCTCACTCTCTCTCCCTCTCTCTCTCTCTCTCTCTCTCTCTCTCTCTCTCTCTCTCTCTCTCTCTCTCTCTCTCTCTCTCTCTCTCTCTCTCTCTCTCTCTCTCTCTCTCTTACTCACTCTCTCCCCCCCTCTCTCTCCCTATCTCCCCTCTCTCGCTGTGCGTGTGCTTGTGCTTTGCGTGTGTGTGTGTGTGTGTGTGTGTGTGTGTGTGTGTGTGTGTGTGTGTGTGTGTGTGTGTGTGTGTGTGTGTGTGTGTGTGTGTGTGTGGTGTGTGTGTGTGTGTGTGTGTGTGTGTGTGTGTGTGTGTGTGTGTGTGTGTGTGTGTGTGTGTGTGGTGACTGTTAGCACATACCCATCTTCCTTTTACATCAAATATGGAAAGTTTGTTCTTTTCTTTGCATTTTTGCAGCCAGAAGCAAATGTCGTTTACAAAGTGTATCACCGACAAGCACCATCGAGAGTCAAGGAGATATATTAGGAGTTCGGCTAACAGGATTGAATGGGCACGTTGGTGTTGCTCCAGGCCGGTGAGGTTTCCTTGTCATTGATGTTTTCCTGCCGTCAACATATAGGTCCTGTTGCTCTACCCTGTATTATTGTTTGTCACTCTGTTGTTTTCTGTTCCTCCTCCATCCCGGCCTCTACCCATTCTCTATCCCCCCCCTCCTCTCCCCCCTTCGAAGGGGGGAGAGGAGGGGGGGGATTAGGGAGGGAATTCCCTCCCTCCTTCCCTGCACCCTCTCTCTCCCCGCCTCTCTCTCCCGCTTTCATGCTCCCCCCCCCTCTCCCCCCCCTCCCTCCCTCCCTCTCTCTTCCCCCCCGGGGGGGGGGGGGGGGGGGGGAGTGAGACGGCCCCTTCACACGGGTTGTACTTGACCAGGCTGGAGGGGGATGACTAGTCCACGTTAATGGCCAGGCCCTTCATGTGCGCTTAAGCGTACTCATCATGTTTACTCAAGCCACTCCCTAATTGAGACCCAATTAATGAGCACCACGTTACCGCTGACTTGAGCTATATTAGGCGGTCTCAGGCGGATATGACATGAACCAAAAATGCTTGTTGTACTGCCAGTTGTCGACATTATGCCACCAACAAGACGCAGTTGTTGCAAAAGACCCAAAAGTAGGGGGACCCGGCGTGCCACATTGTTTCCGCAGCTGGCTGCTTGCAGAAGTCCAAGGAAGCAAGGACAGCACTGTCGTGGACCACGCAGCGTTGAGAACGGGGGAGTATCTCTGCTCTGCTTGGTCGACGTCGCTGACGGAGTTGCCATCAATCAAGTATACTACGGCTACGTAGCTGTATAGGTCCCCAGTATAATTTGCTGAATGATTCTGCACTTGAGCAGAAGATACACTAAGTGTGATTCTAAGGATCTGCTGGGATTTCGGTGTGATTTGCTGTCTTCGCCTTGGCCTTTTGCTGGATCTGGTCCCAACGGCCTTCTTTTTTCAGAGCTTTCCCGAGACTCGTTCCCTGTCTCGGCAGTTGGTCAGAGCGGCTCACCCTTCATAAGGACCAAATATCGATGTTGTTGGCATTAGAAAAATACATCTGGGGTCTCTGCCTTACCTACTACGTCAGGCCACGTAAGTGTGTCAGTCTCCGGCAAGGCTCTTGAGGAGGAGATTGGGCCCTTCATCTTAGAGGATGGGCCAGTTCGTGAGGTGCATTTCAAAAGCGAATTGGCCGTTTAACGGCGGGCCTCGGCCATTAGGTCGGATTGACGCGGTATCGCGGTGAGTTCATATGTGTCTGTGTGTGTCTTCGAGCTTATAAGGCTGCCGAACATTGACAAGTAAGTCCATGCACGAGCAGCGACAAACGCTGTGGCAAGCAGGAGATAAATTTTGGAAATAGGGAATACCTAAATGCCCTAGTATCTGTCAAACTTTATTCCGTTCCCTCTTCGGTCGTTGGATCTGGAACAGCAGTACAAGCTAGGCAAGGTCAACAAGAAGCAACCAGAGAACAATAACGATAAAATATCAAACGAATCGGTATGATGGTTGCCTGACTATAAGGATGGCTTTTGAGAGTACGGATGTATGACAGAGGGCAGTCCCAGGTCGTGAAGTGCTGCCGGACAGAAAACAAGAGCAGTCGAATCATCAAAAGATACAACAAAACACCTAGAATGCCTATTAATTTGTTAGTTTCTCCAATCCAGTTCATGTTTGTAATAATTCTGTTTCGGAAGTTTTGGGTCGGAACCGACAATGGCACTGATCATTGTTGAGGTGATCACTTGCACAGGTACATAGACTGTAAGCTTCAATAAAGCTATTATAAAATCAAATTAAAAATCCCAGGGCAGATGGTGGCGGACAACGACAGCTTTGAAGAAGCAATGTCACCTTGGATAGTGCAGTACAAAACCTTGGTGCGCCACCCTTAAGAATGAGACTTCTTGCAACAACCATAATTTAGTTGCTGCCAAAATTGTAATTCTTAAAGCCAGTTCTGTCAAATTGTACCGCCAGATTTGATCAAGGTGTACTTTCAACCCGGTTTCTTTGAAAGCAAGTTATTATGATAACTAGAAGCCACGTAGCTACTATAGTGGCCACCGTCGTATGCACCACTAGCAGATGCATAATAAACTTATCATTTTATTTTATTTTAGTCTATTTTTTACTTTACTTAATTCAAATGGTAGGATGGCGTGCTGTGCAGAGAATGAAGAGAGAAATCGGGACGGGAAGTGCTGGGACCGTCTACCTTGCGTCCTTTAAAGAAACAAATGTTGCCGTAAAAAAGTTGAATATGGTGAATCGTGGGGGCACCATTGACACATCTATACTCAAAACCCGTGCTGAAAGTGACAAAGGGAGTCCAAGTGGATCAGATCTCGATTATTCTGCAGATAGAAGGTCATCTTCATCATGGCGCTCTTTGCATCGTGAAGTGCGATCCTATCTGGATTGTGTACTTGCACATAATGTTTACGTCAGCCATAATGTCACAGCTTTTGTGATTCATATAATTGTTCAATTTTCACCGTTATAGTCGGGTTGAAAGAAGAAGGTAGATGCTCAAGGATTGGGCATTCTCTTTATTAGACTGGCCAAAAGCTGTGAACCAAACATAGCCATACATGATCAAAACTCCACTTCTTGCTAGCCTAATGCGTTTATCCTGTTCGCATTTCAACCTATTATTACTGCAAAGCATGTTCGCTAATATTTAAAAAGACGCCCTTCCTGAAGGCATCAATTAACAGACACTCATAGGAACCCTATTACAGACTTTGCCTTACTGTTTAAAGCCTGGGTCTCTCCTACCAAACTTCAATCACTAGCCCTGAATCCTCCTGCCCGAGCTACGTTGTATTTTCCTTTGAAGGACCTACTGTCTCCGGCGTATGGCGCTTAATGAAAGTGGCGAAAGTTTACCTCAAGGACAACTGATATCATCGATGTAGTTATTCTTGCAACTTTGCTGTGCCCTGTACAGGTGAACATACTGGCAAGCCTTAGGCACCCAAACATCGTTATGTTTATGGGCGTTTGCTTGGACCCACCCTGCCTGATTACGGAGTGGTGTGCACGAGGGAGTCTCGCCGATATTCTGCAGAAGGCTCTCACGCAGCCGGACGTCGCCTCGCAGCTCTCTTGGTTCCGCCGACTTGTTATTGCCCTTGAAGTGGCCAAGGTTGGTTGTCTCCCCCCCATGGGGAGTCCCCTTGGCCAAGGGGACTCCCCCTAGGGGAGGCCTCCCTCAGACACACACACACACACACACACACACACACACACACACACACACACACACACACACACACACACACACACACACACACACACACACACCCACCCGCGCGCGCGCATGCACGCACACCCACTTTCTCTCTTTCCCTCCCCATCCCCCCTTCTTTCTCTCTCTCTCTCTCTCTCTCTCTCTCTCTCTCTCTCTCTCTCTCTCTCTCTCTCTCTCTCTCTCTCTCTCTCTCTCTCTCTCTCTCTCTCTCTCTCTCTCCCCCCCCCTCTCTTCCCCCCCTTTCCACCCCTGTAAACTGCATGCGCGCGCGCGTGAGCCTGTCACACAACCTCCCCCACCCCCCTCCCCCTCCCGACACACACATGTGTACACACGATTAACCCAGTAAGCAA
>MVGU01001497.1:0-22500 GCA_002005505.1 Botryococcus braunii | reverse complement strand
CCCAAGATGAAGTACACATGCATGTACAGCACTTGTACAAGTGCTGTACATGTGTGGCTGCATTTGATGCAACGTCCCAGTCAAATTCGCAAGTTGAAATTCGGCTCTCCCCCAGCCAGAACCTAATGCATTTGGAGAAGGCCGAAATGCACCTTATCCGTTTTTGCGTTCAAGTTTGCATGTACATACTTCCCTGACCTCCATTTCTGCTCATGGGGCCTGTAGGACAACAGGAAGGTCCGGGAAGCGACTCTGCGACCGCAGTACCGTCTTTGCGCCGCACGCCTCTTGGACG
Source organism: Botryococcus braunii (assembly GCA_002005505.1). Classification (NCBI taxonomy): domain Eukaryota; kingdom Viridiplantae; phylum Chlorophyta; class Trebouxiophyceae; genus Botryococcus; species Botryococcus braunii. The sequence continues at coordinate 22,205 of MVGU01001497.1, read as the reverse complement.
TGGAGGTCCGTGGCAGCACCAGCTTTCGGATGTCAGTTTCCAAAAGCTGCGGCGTGCTCTTCACAATAATTTGCGGGAGTCTGCCCAGCGGAACGGATGAAGGTGCACCTTCTTTCTGTTTTAATGGCTGACCGCCCAGCCGGTCGGTGAAGGCTTTGAGTATGAGCTTGCTTGCTTGCCTATAGATGCGGCAATATGCATGCCATGTGTGCGCCGCTCGTCATCTACAAAAAAAGTGGTGTTCGCATGCGAAAAGCACAAAGTTGGAAGTCATGTGGCTAGCAGAGCCTTGGGTTGCAGGTAACAGAGGAAATCGTAAGGACATGTTCACCTACTTGTACAAATGTAGTTGAACAGTGCGCTTCCATGGGAACTCCCCGCCTGCATCTATGATATTCCCTGTCCACAATTTTCCTGATTTGGCTTCCGATGGTTGAGAAGCGTCGCTTTCTTCAAGCAGAAAATTTAGGTTGCTTGAACATGTTCCCTGAAAAGTATTGAAACGGGCCCTGTCTGGACGCAGGAGTCCTTTCTAGGAAGATGGATCACGTGTAGGTTTTTAACAACTTGCTGTAATCTTTTTACTTCAAACTTCTTATGGGGGCTCTCAAGTGTTTTAGTGCCCGTTGCATTATCCATGCGAGCACTTACACTGATATGCTAGGTTTTATTGTGCGTAATCCAAGCAATCCCCTTAACGAGTTTTGACAGAATGAAGTCTGTCCACCAACAGTATGGCAGGCGATGGCGAAGGCGACAGTTAGAACTGGCCCATTACTGGCCGTAGCTCACGCCAGTTTCGCCAATTGACAGAGTATACTATAGTAGACATACAGGAGGAGAGGACATAGACATATACATATACATACAGGAGGACAGGCATTTAGCTGTAAACCGATGCGCGAGGGGAAGGTCGCTCTGATCAAGCCAAAGCTGGCTGCGTGGAAGTAGTCCTCTGTACATCGCCCACCAGCTAGCTGAACCTGATCAGGTCATGACCCTGAAGGGGCTAAACGAAAAAATGAGTAAGCACTTGTATGGCCTGTACAGGCCATACAAGTTCAAGGGCCTTCTCCAAGACTTGCTTTGTGGTATTGTCTCGAAAGAGCTCCAGAGCCAGGGTGGGCGTTTTTAGTGGCACCTGTTTTTTGAACAATTGGGGCGAAATCAAATTTGGGTTGGATTAGGCCTTAGGCCTCCTCATTAACTCTGCCAAACGCTTCCTGGACCTATGTTATTGTTTGTTTTCGAAATTGTGTTAATTTGTGGGCAGGACCTACGTCACACATCTTTTCGCTAGCGCTGTAAATGCGAAGACTTTTGTGCTTCGTACCACTCAAAGCGCTGCACGTATGATTAGTTCGCAACATTAGCAAGTTTAGTAGTACATGTGCATGCTTCTCAAAGCGATGCCATGGTGAATCTTTGGAGCGCCATGGAGCTCAAGTATGCAGGGAGGTCGTCCCGAGTCGGGACTCCCTACCTGATTTGAAACAGCTATGAGCTGGAGGAGGCTTGTAACGTTCACAAGCTCAAGAATGCAGCGCAACGGTTGCAACTCCGGCCTGGTTTGAAAAAGTTACTTTGGGGCGAGTGTGTTCATTGCATTGTGACAACCTCCCATAAACATAGAATCGTAGTTTACACATATATGTCGTGTCGTAGTGATTCCTGCATTTGGACCGGCGACGTGAGAAGTAGTACAGGATCTTGCGTTTATCAGGATCTGGCCATGGCGTCGTCATCTGATCAGACACGTTTTGAACAACGGCTGGACTTTGTGTCCTGCAGTCGTCAGAAGCTATATGCCGAAGGCATTTTTTTTGGCACGCATGCGCAGGTTTATTTAGAAGAACATAAGGATGGAGCTCTGCAGCTCCAAAAGCAGGTATTGCAATGGAACCTCTTTACCTGATGAAGTTATGGCGATATAATTTGTCCAGTTGGGTCTTGCCGAACCCAGATTTTGGTGCTATAGATTTGTCAATTCTTCGAGCTAGGAGATGGACTAGATCCCCTTAATTAGAAAAGTATTCCCTGCACATACGCAGGAGGTGCGTCGTCCAGACCGTAAACTCTGTTCCATTCAGTCCAAGGTACGTATCCGATGAGATTTAAGATCAGACCGCATTTGCGCGCGTGCATGGGTGTGTGTGTGTGTGTGTGTGTGTGTGTGTGTGTGTGTGTGTGTGTGTGTGTGTGTGTGTGTGTGTGTGTGTGTGAGTGAGTGGGTGGGTGAGTGAGTGAGTGAGAGTGAGCGAGTGAGTGAGAGAGAGAGAGAGAGTGTGTGTGTGTGTGGGGGGGGGGCAGGGAGGGGGGGGAGAGAGAGAGAGAGAGAGAGAGAGAGAGAGATAGAGAGAGAGAGAGAGAGAGAGAGAGAGAGAGAGAGAGAGAGAGAGAGAGAGAGAGAGAGAGAGAGAGAGAGAGAGAGAGAGAGAGAGAGAGAGAGAGAGAGAGGGGGGGGGGGGCGTGGAGGCACGAATAGTCATGCTGTTGGTCGACAGTTCTGCAAACAGGAGGAAGCAGGACATGAAGCATTCCATGCAGTTTTAGCCACTTCCATAGTGTTGATTTCAACACAATAGACGATTGTGGAGTTATAGAAGGCAGGCTTAAACTCCTTCCTTAATGATGGCAAAGGGTACTGGATTGTTCGGTTGGAAGAGTTAAGTGACGTATGCAGCCCTGAAAGCGCATATGTTTATGGCATTGACTTGGATAAATCGGCAATTAGACAGTTCACGATAAAATGTTTTTCAAGGGGATTGCCAGTGCAACTTTCAGAGGAAGGTGTCTCAAACTTACAAGGTTGAGACATCTTCTTCTGAAAGTTGCAGTGGCAATCCCTTAAAAAACTTCATCGTGAGCCGTGGTCGTTACTATTTTTGCTGCAGCACGCATAATCACGATAGTGGGTGGCAAATCTGCTGCGGTCATCGTAGCTGTTGTGCCCAACGCGGGCTGCACCTTTAAAGCCAAATTTGAGGCTGCAACTGTCGGCTGTTTATGTTGCAATGTGCACGTATGCTGCTTTTTTCGTATCAGTCTTTCTGCCTATCCATGCTCTCAACAATTCTCCTTGCAAGGTACTAAATACATGCGAAAAACATAGACGATAATGGGAGTCCTAGATGCAGGTCATTCATGTGCATGCTTTTCGCATGTACTCTTTCCTGTGGGCATGGGTATCTTTCGTATGTACTTCTCTAATGATAGCGCCTAAAAACGTTAGAATCTATCCGGCCAAGGCACCTTTTAAAAGTTTTGAAGGCACCTGTGGCTTACATGACAAGGTTTAATCTCTTGTGCAGGCATGCGTTGCTGGAAATAGTGTGTACCTCAACCTTTTGAGCTCGCTGCTTGGAATCAAACGATGGCAGAGGAACGTTAGCATATATGCCATATCTGACATACATACTTAACATAGTATGTTGAATCTATATGCTATATGGGCCAGCAGTCATGGTTCGTACGGACGGCTGCAGTACGTACCTCAACTTCTCCAGCACACTGTCATGTGCGGGATTACATTTTCTGATAAGAAAATAAACGGAAATTGCTTGTTGGTCAACACCCTGTACACGTGGTGTTGGACTAGCGTTTCCATCAAGAAACCTAGGAACGTTCAAGCTTATGTCATAGGAAACGTTCAAGCTACTATCGTATGACATGTTCCAGCTGATGTCAAAAGAACCAGTAAAGCTAATGTCATAAGAAACGTTCAACCTAATGTCATATGAAACTCTCAAGCAATGCTAATGTCACAGGAACTCTCAAGCAAATCTCTCATTGCTAGCAATGCATGGGCACGTGCATAGAACCATGCATGTGCCGCCGGTGGGAGGCTTAGGCTTGAGACCATGCAAAATGCAGTTCAATTTGCAAAGGTGCTTGAGCTAACAGCACGGGACCTTGAACCAGTCCCCGTAATATGATGAAGTTCTATGGCCATGCACAGCCTGCAGGCACTGCTGCAAGGAGCCCCGCACAATAGCTGGTGTATTAGGCCCTGCACAACAAGTGGTGTACAGACCGTGCAGAACAACTTTGTGTATGAAGCCTTGCACAACTCGGTGTTTTAGGCCCTGCACAACAAGTGTTGTACAGAACCGTGCACACCAACCGGCGTACTAGTCCCTGCACAACAAGTGTTGTACATAACCGTCCACAACAACCGGTGTATTAGGCCCTGCCCAACAAGTGTTGTACAGAACCATGCACAACAACTGGTGTTTCAGGCCCTGCACAGCAAGTGTTGTACAGAACCCTGCACACGAACTGGTGTTCACAATACTGTACTACACCTATGTGTAGAGCCCAACACAAAAGCTGGTGCATGGAGCCGTGCACAACCATTTGTGTATGCAACCCTGCACAACATTTGGGGTAAGATCGAGAGCTCCTCTAATGCACATTTTTTGGCGCCTGAAACGAGGAATTCTAGCTCCCGGCATACGCCCATATAAAAAATAAATCGGAGGCATGGCTCAACTGGTTGTTATAGCAGATGGATATCGGGCTTCAAGGGTTGGCCCAAATGGCCTTGCAGAGATGCGAAGGTATCTCTTGTCCCTCCCAAGGCGCTTGTTTTTCTGATTTGGCACTAGCATAGCGTTCGTTGTCTCTCAGGTTCGAAAGTGAGGAGCGGGTTCCTTTTAGCTTGTAACATATATGCATGTGCTCGAGCTCTGCACGCCTTTGTGAATCCTTGCCGCAAGGCTGCATGAAGGAAACGACTCTCACCCCCCCCCCCCCACACACACACACACACACACACACACACACACACACACACACACACACACACACACACACACACACACACGCACGCACGCACGCACGCAGACATTGGCAGCCCTCACCTTGCACCTTGCACCTTGCAAAGCGATATACCGAGAAAAACGGCTGTTTGACCCGCGGGCCGGCCGGCTACCTTGCCGGGTAAAGCATTACTCGATGTAAACTAGAAGGACAAAAGTCGTCATCATTGGCCTTAACCCATTCTTCAGCTGAAGGCAATGCCACGACAGGGCTGCTTAGGACAGACAAGCAGACGAGAGCGAGTGAGACGGGTGAGAATGGACTTTGACAATGCCATGCAACATAGCGCAGAGTCCAGCCACAATGCAAGTACATGAAAATATAATTCATCGGCGTTTTGACAGCACATGTGCATCCAAAAAAAAAATAATAGATTTATAGAGGCCCTGCTGAAGCACGTTGATTGTTGGCGCAATGCCGACTGACGTCCATTTACAGACGCAGAGAAGAAACTTGATTAGGAATTTGTCACTTAAGAGTGCAGACTTTCAAGTTGCTTCTGCGACAATCAGCACATGGGCCCTCATTAGTCCTGAGGCTTCTAAATACATTCCCATTATCATCATGATCCCGCAACTTAATGCATTGTTGCAACACACAACCTAATCCTAAGTCGCTGATAATCCTAGCGAACACTGTTAACAATCAAGAGTCTGCTATTAACGTCACCCACTGAAAACAGATTGCCTCACCCACACATTGACAGGATACAGACTAAGTAGAACACCTTCGGGCATGTTGCTGCACTGCACTGCGGCAGCTCAATCTGCCCTGGTGAGATGCTCCATGGATCTGACTCCACTGTGGCCTCAACGGACTCATCGTCCACTTCGGTGAACGCCTCAGTGCCCTTGCGGACAGCGGAGATTAGTCCAAAGATTCCTGTCACACTACCAAATGAACTCATGGTTGCTGCTCCCGGAGCCTCCGTCACAAAGTGGGTTGGCTTAGGGAACGCAAACAGAACCTGCCAAGCCTAGCTTAATGATGGAACCGCTTAAATTTTTAAATAAATGGGACGAATAGATTATAACTTAAATGATGGAGCTATTTGATATAGTAACGAACGGAACTAACGTTCACCTACTTGTCTAGCAACAAAATCAAACAACTTCTGCAATAAAAGAATCCCTGGAAGAAGGGACCCCAACCCTTTTCCTAACAAATGGTAGGCCTCAGTGAATTTGAATCCCTGTCCCTTAAAAGTCAGCATGCGCATGGACGGTGGTGGACAAGACACGGTTGACTACCAAGTTGGTTGAGAATAAAAAGTGGTTTGCTCAGGGCTACACCACTGATGACTAACATCCACAATGTTTAACTTTCCTTTAAACTACTACAATATGTTATGATAAGTCCACCAATACATCTACTATGTATATGAGATTTAAAACTCTTAAGCGAGTGCTTTCAATCACTGCTCCCAAATGCATTTGACAAGCGCAGTGCCAGTGTCAGTGCTTGCGTTTCACGGGATCCACAAATGGGCAGTACAGGGCATGGCCATGTACACAAAAGCAACTGATGCACTACAGGCATAATAATGAGCCTGGATATGCCCAAGTTCTCCACGACCAATTGCCAACAAACAGAGGTAAGCCCACAGTGCATTAGCATCTGTAACGGCATCCCCATCCATGACAGTCAATCAAGAGTCTTCTAATCACGCCTCCATACTGTCCAACTCGCACGCAACTTTCTGCAATATGTATCTGAGAATTTTTCCGGTGCATGGACGACAATTTCATTCAAGTGCAGAGCCAAATGCCGGTGCCACTGCATGATTGTCACAAACGGCATGATTAATTCTGCAACGGGGGACTGAACGAATACACATACAAGCAGCTAACGGACTAGGGCAAGATAGCGAGCCTGCGTAAGCTCCGCTTTTCCAGGACCAATTGCCAAGAAAGAAGAGACATACCCATTTTCTATCAGCATCTGCCATTGGGATCTCCACCTTTGGCAGTCGTCTGGGTGGCTCGCACGTATGCATCCTGCAATCTGAAATCTTTACCATCAGTGCCACCACCAATCTATAGCCTGTCGCAATATGTACATACTAGGCCAGCCAACTAACCTGGCTGCTGTCCCGAAAGGCTCCAAAAGGTCCCAAAAGGTACGGTTTACTCGCACCCTTGACTACCATCAAAATGCCCACTAGATCAAAATATGTGCTTTCCTTCTAAAAAACAAGCCCAAAAAGACGCCCTTCACACGAGAGGTCCAGGGCTCCCACCCTTTCGAACGGGTCCGGTCTGCACGCAACGCTCTTTTCACTCTTACATCACGCCCTGTCGCAGGTCCTCCCCTGCTATCTCTCACAGGGATCCGAATTTCCACGTGGTGTCACGTGCACGTGACACCATTTGCCCATCTTGATAGCGGGAAAACGAAAAGCACTCTGTCCGTAATCTGTACTGTGCAGTGGCTTTCCCCTGATCACAACAAAAACTTTGGGGGAGAGACAAAAAAGACCGGAAGGTAGCCACGTTCATCCCCGATGGCCAGAGAGAGAGAGTCACTCAGAGCTCGGCCAAGCTGCTGGACTTTGGGGTTATCTGTAGGATTCGAATTGTGCTGTTTGCCTGTTTCGGTAGCAACGATATATACCATGGGCAACAAGGTAGACGGGTAGCAGAAACGCCGTGAGCCGTAGAAAGATCGCCAGATAAGGCGACATTTGAGCCACATCAGCAGTGTACAGCACAAAGTAGAGGAACACCAGAAGAAGGAGCACCATCCCCGTTCCAGCGAGAGCTATGTGCATCTGCAAACAATCAACCAAAAGCTCAGGCCACTCGACTCTTTTTTTGGTACCAAAGGAGCAATTCAGACTAGATCTTAAATGTACCGTTTTAGTAGCAAGTTGGAACAGCCCGAAAGACTTGCATGTGTCGGGTAAGGCATCCAGACAAAGAATACTTGGCCTAAGGAGTACAACTTACTTAGCACGGTAATATTTAATATACTTTCATCAACTTTCCTCCTTCGCCTTTGGAGAGTGAAAGTGAAGGTGAGGAGCAAAGTATCTGGTGAGACAAGAGGTTACTTTCCATTACCTGCTACAAGAACATGAAGTCACTAATAATCTACTGAGAAGTGTTGCTATGACATCAAGTTACCATCGTGGATGTATGGGGGCCACGGGGAGTATTGGTGGTGCTTACATAATCTCGTCTCCGCGTGTGCCGGGTCATGCACACTTAAAAATTTTTCTAAGTTACCATAAAACTACTGCTGAGCTATGGCTGGGACAACAAGCCACTGCAAAGACATGACGTGGTGGGGATAAACATAATGTAGATGCGAACCCCGACAGGGCAGAGAAACTCATAGACAGTTCGAGTCATTTACCACATCAAACTACTCTTCAATTGCGTGCAAGGGCCAGTCCACCCCACGAAAGCTCCGGGTTTATCTTTGCCTTATCCCCGCCTTTGGCACAGCACGGGAGATTACATTGAAACACAAAGGCCGCCTCCTCTTGAAAACAGAGGGTCCTTTTTTAAAAAAATTAGAGGGAGCTCCTTTTTAAAAAATCATAGAGGGAGCTCCTTTTTAAAAAATCATAGAGGGAGCTCCTGTTTAAAAAATCATAGAGGGAGCTCCTTTCTAAAAAATCATAGAGGGAGCTCCAAAAATCCACTGAGAGGGAGCCTCATCCAGTCCCCCTTCCACAAGGGATCCCGGACTAGTGGCAGTGCAATCGCTGGTGCACTCAAGTGTATGTCAAGGGATGCCAGAGTCCCAGCAATCCATGCTTCTCAACCATAAGCTGACCTTACTCTGTTGATGTGCCTTCTTGATGTACCTTCTTGATGTGCCTTCTTGATGTACAGTACTAACAAGCCCCTCAGGGCCGAGCGCCACCCTAAGGCTCATACCGCGCAATTTACAAGTCAAATCATGCAATTTTCATCGTGATGCTTTAACACCAACTGACACTTTCACCGTGATGCTTTAACACCAAGTTGCAGTGTGCAGCGTCATGCAACAACAATCTGCTCTTCCTCTGATGGAATGGTGGCAAAATTTGGGAAAACGTGCTAAGATATTGACCAGAGGAATGCCATTGGAAAAGCGGCATTTGGACAGCTTAACAAACCAAACATCCGTGTGGATTGTGGGTTCTGAGAATCAGTAAGTGCCACTGTCTTCTAAAGTACCAACGCCTGTAGTCCATCAACTCCTCTTCCCTGCAGTCATGCATTCACCTCTACATGGAACTAATGGTGCCTCCCGCAGAGCACCAATTTCTGAGAAGAAAACACCCTGAGACACCTAACATTGCTTGCAGGGACAAGCTCTTCAGCAATGAAATAACAGGGAGAAGCTCGTCTGCAATGACATAACAAAGTCAAGATTACCTGTGTGCTCCGTGGCCGCACTTCTTCCTGAGGGCTGCCCCCAATATTGATGACCACCACCCCACTCCTGCAAACACTAGCAGTGAGTGAGATCCTTGGCCGCTGAGATCTTCACTTCTAGAAAAATGTGTGCATGAGCCCCCACACCCGGAGATCAAAGGTTATGTGAGAATAAGAAATGCGCTCTGTGTCTAGTTTGGCTACTGCTGCACGAGGCGTCAGCTACGATAAGGACGCCATGTCAAGAAGAGTGTCTGCAAGTAGTGTGAAACTGCTTGGCATCAGAATCCAAGGATTCTTTGGATGGTGAGCTGCATCTGCTCATTTCATTTGTGTGGCCTGCTTCAGTGGCCTGTTCCTTGTCCAGGACGACTGCAACCTTCTGTGCAAAGCCTCCGGATTGAGAGGGCCTCCAACCAAGCTTTCCAGAGGTGAAGACGAAATCAGAAACAGGTGACGGAGGGCGGGGCGAGGAGGTGCAAAACACATCATGTCCATTGCCTCTTCCAGTCAGTTTGCCAATAAAAATGTGGTGATCTACCCTCGAGGGACCTCGACCGTTGACAACGCGCTGCTGAAGTGCATTTGATGACGTGCTTGTAGATGTTGGGCAGACTCTCTTTGGACATTGCGTCAACAGCCAAGGGTTGTGGAGACCGTAAACACTCGCTCAGAGTTTGCATGTCAACAAGTCCACTGCAGTACAAACAAGTCCACTGCAGTACAAACAAGTCCACTGCAGTGCAACAGCATATGGGGTCATTGCAGACGCGCATGTTCCCATGAGGAGCCAAATTTAGGGGTGGTCTGAGCTATGGGCCCTTCCTTGTCTTCGCAGTTTTGTAATGCTATATATCCCTGGGAATCCCACAAGGGTATCTTCATATTGCAAATGCCCATGGACCATTCCCCCCACGATACCACACAACACCCTGAATCGCATACCAACCCAACCCCTCCACTCCCCCGTGCCGCAAACACCATGAACAGCATACCAATAGAAGCCTACTTTGCGAGTCAAGGCTGAACGGAAAATGGGAGCCACTGGAGCAACGCACCTCCCTTCTCGTCTGTGCTGCTCCAGCGCCTCCCTCACGGCCGCCTCAAAATGCACAGCAATGTCTGGCTTGTACTTGGATTCACATATTTCGCACGTCATAGCCATGCGCTCCAGGGCCCACGCCTGTTGAGACACAACGTGCTCGAATTACATGGCAGCACGGCACGCTCTCGCATAGAACATGCTGATCTGGTTTGAAAGGTCATTAAAAAGGACTGCAACCTTTTCTCAATCAAAAACTGAGCGCAATGCAGCTCCCACACCAGCTTGTAAACACCACCGCAAGACCCTAGATGAAATGTGTGCGTGCGTGTGTGTGTGTGTGTGTGTGTGTGTGTGTGTGTGTGTGTGTGTGTGTGTGTGTGTGTGTGTGTGTGTGTGTGTGTGTCTGTGTGTGTGTGCACGCAATTGTACTCGCATGTGAGCTAGTACGCCTGTTGTGCTCTTGCTTACCCTCCTTAAGCTGTCAGAAATGCAGCATCCAGCAGACGGATTTCAATGCCGCATTTTGAAGGACATGCACCACAGCAACAACAAAGCCCCAGAGGCTTGCACAGCCCAGTGGTGCAAAGCCTGTTTTGACAGGATCAAACCTTGAGGCAATCCAGATGAGCATATTGAAGGCTTCCACAACATGCACATGGAGAAATTAGGTTCTCCACTTTATCTGCCATGTAACATATTCGGCAATCAGGTCCCTCGGCCTCCTGATTTAACTGCGTCGCTGCCTGCTTCCTTTCAGTCGCTGGAGTATTAACTTCTGTGCAAGAAGGGCCTTCGCAGTCAGATCCCTCACACTCCAGTGCCGGTTTGGCTGCTGCGTGCCTCTTTTCATCCTCTGAAGTAGGACTTGAGCCTGTGCAGAAGGGTATCGGGAGGTGGGTCACCACAGGATAGCACTGTTCCAGCCCTCAGACATGTTGCAGCTCCTCACATACAATTTCTATGCAATCAGAGCACTCGAAGTTACTTTTAGAACCCGTCACACTGCATTAAAAGAACCCCACAATTTGCAAGGATGTGGTGAAGTTTAGACACGTACGATACGTTGATCTCGAAAACGGCAAATCCCATCTGAAACTAACGCATACTCGCACAAGAAGAACTTTGATTCCACGCGATTAACATACTTAACACTGACTAACCACGCTCTAATTCTTACCAAACGGTGTTGCGTCAACCCCGCTGGTCGTGGCTCCCCTGCTCGGCATGTGTGGCTCCTTAGCCTCAATTTCAGTGGCCGTTACCACATCCAAACATTCTGTATGATCTGTGCAGCCCTGCACTTGAGAATTGGAATCATCTCCTCCGGACGGGCGTGCGACAGCTTGATGGCCGTCGCTCTGTCTGTTAAACGACGCTATGCAATCAGCCACCCTGCCCTTTCCCATTTTCCACGGCCAGTCAATAATTTTGAATTTATATGTATTTCATGCATGCGCGTGCAGTAGGAAGCCCGACCCGTCCGGATCCGACTGACGCTTTTGCTTGTAGTAGTCCAGATTTCCGCAGATTTGTCCACGGAACTTCCGAAATCAGAGGAACCCGAATGGCGAAGTTGTCCGGCTGCAAATTACAATCTGATGGATATTACGATCAACAATTGAGCGACAATGTGCTTATAATTTGGGATAGGATCCCGTCATGAGCGCATCACACGCTGTGACATAGAGCGTAGCCGTCCTTAGAACGTCCACGTTGTCCCAAACGTCAACGTCATAGACCAATTTTCAGTATCCACGCGGGATGAGGGAGGTAGCCGCAACGTCACCGGACTCTAGAGCTTGATCCTATCCACCACAGCTTACTTGCCAGGCATCCATTACGCTTCTCACCCTTCTTCGTCCTGTTGGTGAACACGGTTGCGCTCAATCCTTCAGAAAAAGTGCATTGCATGATATCTGAAAACTCGCAGGATATCTAAATGAACAGTAACGCGTTCATAACGGCCGAACCATGTATCCTATTGTCTCTGGGCCCCAGATTCCGCGTACCCGCATGCAAGATTTATGGTGTGCGGTTAGGATAGGCTTCACTCTTCAATATTAAGAGTAAAGCCTATCCTAACCGCACATCATAAATCCCGATTTATTGATTAAATCGCAAACCATGAAGAAGAAAGAATTACATCAACCCAGCCCAAAGTGCATGATGAGATGTTAACGAACAAACCAACCGTATATGAGAACCTAGTTGAAAGAATATTATGACACAGATAACCATACTAATATCTGGATACTGAAAATGAAAAAGAAAAAATGGCCAAGTCACCGCCATGTATCCTACATTCTGTTACACGGAAGCCAGGGTCTAAGGACGTACATACATTACATGAGATAACACATGTACATGCTCAACTGAGATCGATATTGAAAGGAAGAGGATACGGAGGGGCAGGGTGCGTTCATGGCCCCTGATTTCGGCGTTACAATGATGTAGGATACGTGATTTCAGTTTGGGACATGCCTCACCTTCTGTGTTTAGTGAATGAAGGGGCAGGAGAGAAGAACTTGTACAAAAGACATGAACTGCTGTTAGGATAGGCTCCACTCTTCATTCTAAAAGAGGCGAACCACAAACAATAAGGGATCCCGGTTTTCTGGAAACCGACGAAAGGACATGAGGAAACACACATGGGCGGTTGATGAAAGCCGGAAACAGCTGACCAGAACCCCATGAGCTCACACAAAATGAAATATGCATCATTTTAAAACTGTCCCCCGGGGTTCTGGTCAGATCGAAATTAGTGAAACCCCCATGATACATATTTCCCTCCGGCTCTTTGGCCAAAGAGCCGGAGGGAAATATCGAAGGGGTCATGCCGAACAAAGGCAACCAACGAGGCCGGAGAATGAGAGACTAATAAAAAAACTCTCTTTTAAGACATTGAGAGACAGATATCAAGACAGAGACACTGTAGAAGATGGAGGACCTATCCGTGTGCTCGTCCGTGTGCATGCAATGACGTATCCTGTTCGCACAACACTCCTTACGTTAACCAAGAAATATGACCAGTAACGCTCTGGCCGCAATAGCTCTCCTTGCTAGGATTGCTGGCACCCTTAGCCTCACAGCACTTCTCCAGGTGTTTTAAGCATTCACACCACAAAGCACCGCTACTCTCTGTGCACTTCCTTCATGCATTAGTAGCAAACAACTGTATTACCACAGTTTACGCACAAGCCCTTCCCCCAGTGTCATTTTTCTTTGCGGCAAGTCTCATAAACGAATTAAAGAACAAAATGTCATTCATAGAAGGCTCGGAGACACCACCATGGTTACTTGCACATCCAACAGCTGTTACATTAATGGAAATGATCACCTCTTCGCACGACATTCCTTACTTTAACCAAGAACTAGTACCAGTAACGCTCTGACCGCAATATCTCTCCTGCACACCGTGCTGGATCCGTTACGGAGAGTTGTCAACTGTTCTCAATCATTATCAATCAATGTCACACCCAAGCAACTTGACTGTACGAATAAACTTTGCTATTAACATACCTTGCTGTGACCACTGGCACCCTTAGCCTCACAGCACTTCTCCAGGTGTTTTAAGCATTCACACCACAAAGCCCCTGCGTTATTCGTACTAGTCAATATCCATTCATAACATTAACAAAATGCGTGACCAAAATGAATGCATCGGGCAAGACTGTACGTACCGCTACTCTCCCGTGCAGCTCCTTCATGCAACAGTAGCAAACAACTGTATTACCACAGTTTACGCACAAGCCCTTCCCCTGTTCCACAGATCTGTCATCTAGATGAATTCGTTTTCACTAGATACACCATATCAAATACCAACATGATCTCCTAAACCCAGCCATCGCAGGATCGAACGACAGCCGTTACTTGAATAGATCGTGGACTCACCCAGTGTTCTTTTTCTTTGCGGCAAGTCTCATAAACGCATTAAAGAACAAAAGGTCATTCATAAAAGGCTCGGAGACCACACCATGGATTACTTGCACATCCACCGTCTGCCGAGCTCTCTCACGATCTTGCTTCCTATGCAACTCGATCGTAACTGCCGGTAACGGTACACTGCTCACGAGTTGCCACATACTGTACTTCATAGGCACATAAAGTGCATATGAGACAGACCCGTCTTCTTACTAAGCGCCAACACACATACTTACATGACTGACCTGTCAACCTGACCCGCGCGTACACTCTCGATAGAGTCTAACACTTGTGGCTATGCCACGAACCAAGACTTGTACTGACATGGAGATATTTACGTGAACGTCACTTTCTGTTCTTTTCTTACTACCCTTGAAACGCCCGCATGCGCTTGTACTTTCATCATCCATGAAGTTCAAGTCATGTGATGTGTCTAAAACCAGCAATGTAAACACAATGAGCCCCCCCGTTGTATGTACCTACTTGTACGTAACTGTACGTACCTAACGGCTCATCAGTTTACACAACAGACACACAAAAATAGAGGTGGAGGGAGGAAGAGGGGGGAGGGAAGAAGAAGGTGAGAACGAAAAGGGGGGGGGGGGGGGCAGGGAAGACAAAGAGGGGGGGGGAGAGAGAGTGAGTGAGAGAGAGAGAGAGAGAGAGAGAGAGAGAGAGAGAGAGAGAGAGAGAGAGAGAGAGAGAGAGAGAGAGAGAGAGAGAGAGAGAGAGAGAGAGAGAGAGAGAGAGAGAGAGGGAGAGAGAGAGAGAGAGGGGGGGGGGAGGGGGGAAAAGGGAGGGGGAAAGAAGGGGGGGTGGGGGGAGGCACACATGAGTAGCATATAGGAAGGAAGAAATGAACATGAAATCAAGGAGACAATAGGGAAGAGACAGCAGGCAGCCAGGCTGGCAGGTATGCAGGCAAGCCCTCATTGATCTACCCTTCGTGGATTGTTGGACTCGTGCTGATACATTGCATCTGCGCGGCACTGATTTCAGAAATGGGATATATCCCTACATTGCCATTCAAAATATCAAATGATTCATGCAATGGATATATACCCGTGTACACATTCTTGCGACGTACAGTTTTTGATTGATGTCGATGGCCAAGGAATATAGATACCCATGTGATAGTGAATAAGAATTTAGGGATGCTGTCTGTTCCTTAATCCCGTTGGGACCGGGACAGACAGCATAGCCAAAGGTTTCCCGTTTTCTGATTTTGGTGCTTGTACGGATCATCTCAGCCCGATCCACCGGGGCAGGCTTCACGTGAGCTCCCCGGAATACCATCCCTGCCTAATTTCTCATGTTTATTGATTGTTTGCTTATAGTAGAATAAAATGCCATACTGACTAGCTATACAATATAATATTTATTAATATACAATATACAATATACAATATTAATATACTGCTTTGCCGCTAGGCGGGATCATCCCCTCTTTGGTGACGTCGCTGATCTGACGTCGCATGTGGTGATCCCCGCCTAGTAAGTTTCAAGGGGACTGCCGGAGTCCCATGCCCCATAGCCCGTATGGCAGCACCCCATATGGATACTGCTTCTGTCCCATAGACCTAGGCCCCAACTGGTCTACATCTCATGATTTAGAAACTATAATTCACTGACCCCAAGCACTCGTTCGTGAAGCACCAATGATCGCAGATCTGGGCGTTCTAGAAGCCATTATTTGGATCCATGGTCATGAGGCCTCGAAGTTCCAGCGGAAATGCAAGAACTAGAAAAAGTAGAAAGTGTGCATGACCGGGTCATTGAGTCAATGACATTGACCCGGAGAACTCATGGCTGTGCGACATAGAGCGCCGGTTACTGCTGGGGGAAGTGGGGTGGGAGTTTAGCCCAAACTGTTTAGGGCTCTCGCCCCCATCTTCCTTTTTCTAGAGCGCCGGTTGTACCATCGATTTGCACCGACTGTACTGCAGAATACAGTACGTCGCACGTGCATGTGTTGAACGAAGACAGAACGGCTAGCCGACTTGCGAACCTGGCGACATGCTGGGCGAAAATGATTTCATTGCAGAATTTTTAGCAATACATTTCCCATCGTAGACTGTTGTGGGGTTATCGGGCAGTTAAAGGTATACGTTGGATAGCTGCGCCATCGACCCGTAACAATATCGGGAGAAGAACATTTTGTTCATCGGCTGGGGCCTCTAGATACTTACCGCATACAGTTTCAACTTTGATGTAGCTTGGTTATTTCTCATCTGTTTCCTTTTGCATTAAGCACAACCTTGTACCCTTTTGACGACTTACATAATAGCTTCCAGGATGCTTGCATCATGCAGCACGTCATTGTATATTGGTACTTAGGAACTTGGGCCTCCAAGAGGCCCAACTATGCAATCAATGCATTAGCTTAGTTGCCCCTCCTCTTTGAACATCCGGGGAACGCTTTGTGGCCCTATCGTTTAGGCCACACTGTAGCTTGGTGCAAATCAAAAATGTTGTCAAGTCAAACTGTACCAGAGACCCGTGCAGTTTACAGCAATGATCCGGTCCAAAACGCAACTTTCAAGTACAAGGTTGGTTTTTTCCAGTGGCTTGCACTGGCAATGGGTTTTCCCTTGAGTATTTTGACGGCGTTGAATGGATTACCAAGTTTTCAAGCCAAATTGACAATCAGTTTTGGCTTGTAGGGAAATTCTGTTAGAACAACAAAATACACTTGGTGGAGTTTTCTGCCTAAGGTGACACCCAGAGACCAGTTGGTACCATTAAGCTCGCTTTATAGGGTTTCAAGGCCATGGGAACCATAAGCACATTGACATTAGGATGACTCTGTCACAGGGGCTCTATGAGCAGTTCCGCAGAGTAGCAAATTTCTATTTTCTCCTCATTGCGGGTATCTCTTTGAGCCCTGTCAGGTACATCACATTTACTGCTTGAGACTACTGCAAGGGGAAGCAATGCAAGATCTTCTAGAATGCACGGCATTGTGCCATGTAATGATCGAAGATCGTGCATTGTTAAAATGCACAGCATCATGCGTTGTAACGATGCATAGCATCTCGCATTTTGGGATGCACAGAATCATGCAAATCATGGATGCAGGACATCATGCTTTTCAACAATGCAGAGCATGTGCATTTTTAGGATTTAGATTATGGATGCACTGTGCACTTCAAGGATGTACAGTTTTTGGCAATGACCTATGCATAGTGGCGGCCGTCATGGATGTATGAAGTGATTCTGACTCAGCAATAGCACCTTTCTCCTTCCTGAAATTCTGGACTGAAACACATTGGGTATCTTGTGCAGTCCGGTCAATCCAATCACGAACGTCGTGCCGCTCATCTTCGTCTTGTCTGTTTCTTTGATCAAAGAGGCATTTGAGGACAACAAACGCAGGCGGAAGGATGCTGAGGTACGGAGCGCATTGCGCCTGCGCAAAACAACTTTAGTCCACAACGCGGTCAGGCAGCCAAACTGTTAGAGTATTATCTGCCTGCAGCCGCCCCTCTTCCCTGGCTGAGCATGACATCCAAGCTGCTATATACTTGACTTACCACTGGGGAGTAATTTAAGGAGAGAAGGGGAGACGCATGGGATTGCTAGGGCTGCGAAAGAGGGAGGAGGAGGGCAGGGGGTAGAGTTCAGGAGGTCGAGGCCGTGCATACATGAGCAAGGGCAGGTGATGCCAGCTCGATGGAGCTACATGGAAAATATTGAGATGCTGGCATCTCCCAGGTTCATATTCCTTTTGTGAAAGCTGTGGTCGTGTCACATTTGCGAAGGGGATGTCTTCTGTTTTCCAAGGGATCTTTTACATGACTAGTCAAAAGCACAAAAGTGCACTGGTTTGGGCTTGATGTGCGACTCTAATGACGGGATCCAATTCAATGTCTCACCCACCCCCTTGACTGCCGCAGAAGGGGATACTGACCTGGGTCACATAACTTGGGTGGTTTGGGCTGCAGATGAACAGTGGTTTGGTGGAGGTTTTGAGGGACTGGGGCTTCACGAACCTCGCATGGCGAGATTTACAAGTTGGAGACATCGTGCGGGTATGCAGACGGCGAAAATCTGTATGTCTGTCATCAAGCCTCCGAAAGGAACAAAGCCCTTGCTGCATCAATACTCTACCTCAGGGCTGACTTGAGTCTGCCCTCAGAGGCAGGGTCTGTAGGTCCTTTGCATGAGGGGCTTGTAGCTTTGGAAGGGTCGATTACCTCAGGTCATGGACTAACTTTCTGGAATAGGCTCGTATGTGTGGAGCTAACTATGGGTGAGCACGGATGTGGGAATGACAGGAAAGACGCATCAATCCTGAAAGCTTGTAAAATGTCCTTGTGTGACGCAGATACACGACAGAGAACACTTTCCGGCAGACCTCATCTTGCTCAGCAGTAAGAATGCTGAAGGTGTTTGCTACATAGAGACAATGAACCTGGATGGGGAGACAAATCTGAAGATCAAAAAGGCTTTGAAGGAAACGTGGTACTTGCAAGAGGAGGTGACAAACTCTATACCATTGCTTTATCGAGGGATCCTTCACGTCTTTGCCTCTCACCTTGCGTGCTTCAGCATGTGAAGGACTGGGTGCGCCTCGACCAAAAGAGAAAGGGAGATTCGGATGAGAAATCATCTGAGATAAGAATTGACACCAGACCCCAGATGGAAGTGTTGCCCTTGACGACATTGTTATATATCTCGGCCACAAGCCTTCTTGGAGATACCTCCTTATCTTTTGCTTCTACTACTCCATTCACTTTTTAGGAGCCTATGAGGTGTTGTTGCTGAGAAATCTGGCAGCTGATTTAAGGCACATGTTGGCCCTCGACCCGGCGCACATACATTGTTTCTAATGAGAAGTAAATGGAAAATTTTTGTGGTGTGTGTCCTGGTTTCCAAGTATGTGCGGTGGCCCGGCTGACACGAGGCAGGGTCGTGCAGGCTCAATTGGCAAAGAAAAGACTGCAAGTCAATTGTGAACAGCCAAACAGCTCGCTGTACACGTTCACTGGCAACCTAATTGACGGAAAGAAGACATTGTCGCTTTCACCCAACCAGGTCTGATTCGAATTCCTACATGGAATTTTTCCAACGGTAAACTGCTGTACAGGAATGACGATATCTCCAGATCTATTATTCAATCCAAATGAATTTCACGGCACTTGGAACGCCGGCCAAAATTAGGATTGGCCATTGACATAGCAATAATTGCTTGCTCCCCCTTGGGTTTACACATCGCTAGGGCCTCCCTCACCCTTTTGGACTGGAATGCCTTTTATCAGCGCAGAGGAGTGTGCAGGCCATCAAGACAGCACTTGGCTTCGGAGTCTTGTGTTTCCCAACGAATTTCCATACTCACAGTCTTACGGACAATGCGGTTCACCCTCAGAAGTAGAAAGCTACCTGGATCATCCGGGTAACCTCATGGTAGGCATGGATGAACACGACAGGGGGAAGCCATACAGAGAGGGGGCTACGGCAAAGACTGATGGGGCAGCCGTTAAGCAGCACGAACCTAGGAGGAAGAAGATTGCTCTCTCGTAAAGACTCGCAAACAAGTCTTGAAATACATTGAAAAGGCTACTTTGCTAAAGAAATTGAAGAGCAGAGATCTTCAGAACGGCGGAGACTCCGAGACACATGCAGAGAGCATTTGCATGACACAACAAAGGCACATTGACACAAGTGAACGAAGCCAGGACACACAGCTCAAGGCTGTTACTAGTACACCTTGATCTGGAAACAAGTGAGGGGTACCGGGGACATTGGTGCCCTACCTGCGATACAACAGCAGAGCAAACGGTAGAGAATCATGACACACAGTTGCCCTCCAAGGTGGGACAGATGCCGATATTGAACACCGAATACCCCCTTTTCCTCCCCTGTCCCCCTTCCCACTCCCTCCTCTCCGTCCTTCGCCTTATCTCCCTTGGCCATGGGTAAGGGAGGGGAAGAAGGAGCTACAAGTACGTTCTTGTACAAAAACGTCAACACTTCAATTTCCCAGAGATACATGCCCGCTGACACACTCTGCAGATGTGGGAGGCTGTACGAAGCTTATCAAGGGGGTTGGGAGAGGCTTTCCGATTGGATACTGACATCGGCATGTCACTGCGGCGGCTGTGCAGCTTCTGCTGCGGGGATGCGTTCTGCGGAACACGGCATGGGTGTGTGGCCTGGTGGTTTTCACAGGACACCAGAGCAAGGTCATGATGAACTCCACGGCTGCCCCCAGCAAGCGCAGCACGCTGGAGCAGCAGTTGGACTTGCTCATCGTCTTCATGTTCGGCCTGCTTGCCTCCATGTGCCTTGTGGACGCCATTGGTTCCGCTGTATGGATCGATAAGGTAAGTCCCGGCTTTAGAGGTGCGGGATTTGGGATGGGCAGATCCCATTATTCTGGAGGAACATCAGTCGTCTGCGGTTAAACTTCAGAGGTCTGTAGAGGTCTGCTGCT
Organism: Botryococcus braunii; assembly: GCA_002005505.1. Lineage (NCBI taxonomy): Eukaryota > Viridiplantae > Chlorophyta > Trebouxiophyceae > Botryococcus > Botryococcus braunii. Next base: position 1,612 of record MVGU01001497.1, on the reverse strand, counting down.
TGTGGCCCAACCAGGGCATCAAGACAGCACAGCGAGCGTGCTCTCTCTCTCTCTCTCTCTCTCTCTCTCTCTCTCTCTCTCTCTCTCTCTCTCTCTCTCTCTCTCTCTCTCCTCTCTCTCCTCTCTCTCCCCCCTCTCTCTCTCCCTCTCCTCCTCTCTCTCTCTCTCTCTCTCTCTCTCTCTCTCTCTCTCTCTCTCTCTCTCTCTCTCTCTCTCTCCTCCCCCCCCCCCCCCCCCCCCCCCCCTCTCTCTCTCTCTCTCTCTCTCTCTCTCTCTCTCTCTCTCCTGCGGTCTCTCTCTCTCCCCCCCCCCCCCCCCCCCCCCCCCCCCCCTCTTCTCCCTCCCCCTCCTCCCCTCGTGGTGTGTGTGTGTGTGTGGTGTGTGTGGTGGTGTGTGTGGTGTGTGTGTGGGGGGGGGGGGGGGGGGGGGGGGGGGGGGGGAGAGAGAGGAGAGAGAGAGAGAGAGAGAGTGTAAATAAAACTTTTATATTGTTCTACCATTGGGATTACCCATGGGTGTATGCCTGCTTCTGCCGCAGAAACCCTTGCATGGCGACTTCCCTCATTGATAGCTTTTTTCCGCACTCAAAAGTGCAAGACTGTCAGATCGATGTAAAAAAGAAGAGGGTCGTGGAGGTGGCCATGCCCTCCTGGGCTCGGGTTCTTGGCGGTGCAGTCACCACAGGTACCTGAACTTGGATGACATGCCCGTCATTGAATGAATTTCGTTGGTATCATGCCAGTGTTTCTGCACATACAACATACTCACGGGGCTCTCTAGCATACCTGTGTTGCTCAAAAGTGGCAGATTGGCCTGCCTTGGATTCGTAGACAGCACATATTGCAGCTGGTCAAGTACTCGGCTGAATGCAAGGGTGTCAGTTTTCAACTACGCAATCTTGAGACAGCAAATGCCTTGCCCGGGGTTGTGCAGCGTATTTGGTACCTGATGTTGGATGACACAACAGAGGCTCCCATATTTCATGCTCAGTTTGACATCTACCAGCGTGGGCTCTCTGGTGCTCTGAATTTTTTGACGATGGTCACGTTGTACTCAACCCTCATCCCGATCTCTCTGTACGTGTCTATTGAAATCGTCAAGTACATTCAGGTGAGTGCCTCTTACTAGTAATGCTCTAGATATGCAAATGTCTCCGGAACTCTGCTAGGTTGTCCGTGAAGTCATTTCCTTGCGCGAGTCTGGCAGAAGTTGCTGTTGAAGCCAGTGCGCTGAAGCTTGTACTAATTTACAAACTTATGTGCGCATGCATGGATACGCACATGTCGCTTCCACACACCCACCAACCCACCCCCAATACACAGAGACACACACACACACACATACACACACACACACACACACACACACACAAGCACACCCACACCCTCACACTCAAGCACACGCACACATATACAGACCCCAGAGACATACACAAAAGCGCGCACGCACACAGCAACACACACCCCCCCCCCCCACACACACACACACACACACACACACACACACACACACACACACACACACCTGCACCATACACACTACAAATGTAAGAAGCATAACTACCACATCAAGATATGTGGAAATTCTGCACAGGCAACCAAGTTTCAACATG
>MVGU01001496.1:95000-97408 GCA_002005505.1 Botryococcus braunii | reverse complement strand
TAAATCGAGAGCAATTTCTTATTCTTTGCATTGTTCATTGGCGTCTACAGGCATGTTGCATGACGGCTTCAGAGTTAAATAATCGCGCATGACTACATGATCGAGTTAAGCAAACATATCTGTATGCAGAGGGACTTTCTTCCTTGTAATTGAAAAAACTGGCTATTCAGAGCTTGTGCTTAATATCCTCCGAAGCCATATTCCCAAGTATCCAAGATAGGACACATTTAGAACGCTCCAATCGCTGTGGCGTAAGAAATAAGGTCTGTTAATGCCTGTCAAACATTACATGACAAATTGTCGATAAAATGGTTCACCACAAGATGAATGCGCCTCCACGGCTGCCCATATCCGTCTACTTCCCTAGATGACATGGGAAAATCTCGTGCCTGAACTCCTTCACTCCGCTAAATATATGCGTTGCTGTGTTGCAATATCAAGTACAACGTTATTGAACAAGACAGTTGCAAGGAAAATTGTGGCTTTAACTTGTCAGGCCCTTCGACACTGATGATTTCCAGCTGGGCGGCATCAGCAACCCCGTAAACTTTCCACCAATCAATCCAGGTCGTGGTAACAGATTCTCTGTTCAAACGCTGGCACACGTAAGAGACCCAAACCGCCCTTTGATTATTTACCCTGTAGCCAAAGCATTGGCACACAAGCACTGAGAAACGTCTCATCTAGAAGGTCTCCATTGCATCAAGCCATTGCAAAGACCAAATTGGAGACGTTAGGCACAAACAGATCCCCGCTCACCATTGCGCCTTCTATCAAGAGTTGTCCAATTCAGCAGTCAACACACACAAACCGTCGGCCCTGCAGCAGGGCAAGACATCACGAGGTCCCACCAACCCGCACGACTTTTGAGTCAAGCAAGTTGGGTCAAATGCTGGACAAGTTTTGCAAGCCTTGTGTCGGTTATGACAATCTTCAAGATGCTATGAAAAGCCAACGTTATCATCCACACTTAGTAGAGGGTTTGCTCCTTACGAGTGCTAGCAAGGTAACTCATGATCAGTCCCACCCATGCGATAGCAAATACTTATTGTTAGCTACCTCAAAATTCTGTACGACACTTGTGTCGGCAAGCAAATTTTCCCTGCCGGATATGGCGGGCATTAAATTCTGCAATCAGAGACAACATTGCATAAAATGGATATGACGACTGCCTAGGACTAGATGAGGACCTCTCAAATCACTTTAGTCCACTCGACTCTTCTAATCCTGAACTCTGTCCTCCACATTTCCCCCCACTCTTTAATCCCCTCCTCACATGCACGAGTTGGATCAGGAGGGTGCAGGGCTTTTGGGTCAAACCGAGGTCAAAACGCCTGTTGGCCGGAATTAAATCAACCTTATTTCACATGTCAACAACAGTTTATTTTGTTCGCAGCTTCTGGCATCTTGGCTGTTCCATACAGCCTTAACACATCAGACACCCCCCCCCCCCCCAAAAAAAAAAGTCTGTTGCACCAATTTGTGTAGCATCTCATTTCAGAAACAGCCTTTCTTCCCCACTCTGGTGCACCTTGGTCATTCCCCCCAACACTTTGATGTACCATTCACTGATATATCTATTTGTATGATGCAGGCATGCGAGAGAATACTGCCCTAAGCAGCGACTCCCACAGCAACCATATGCACTTTCTAAGTCGGGGCAGGTAGATAAACGACGGCTGCCTGGTCCATATGCTTAAGTAACTGAGAGCTGTGGCATCTCTGCCCGCCCTCAGAAATCTCAAGCCACATCGGGAAACACACAACAAGGCTACCCCGAGCCTCAAACTATTCCTCTTGCCAGTGGGAGCAATAGGAAGTCATGCGGCAAACAGGTTGAACAGCTACCTAAGGTAGCTGCACTCAGAGTCGTCAAACATTGTTGAGCACATTAAATAGACCACCTGGGTCAGCCTCTACAATTCTAACGAATGGCCCTTTTTCAAACAAAGGCTCGCCATGTCGAGTTTGCAAAAGACCAAAATCACTTCGTAATTGATGGTTGAGGCACCCATGCTGCGCCAACCGCCCTGTTCCCACATGGAATGTAACATGTTGTGCAGAGTGTGCCTGCAGACCAGCCCCATCCTCCAGAGCTTGTTGCGTTGGTGCAGCGCAATCCTTGCAACATACTGGCACCTTGTCTACAAAATAGCATGGGACGATTTTGAATCCCGCAAGTCCTTCTGCCATATTTAGGCACCCCTTGCACTCAGCCGACCTGCATATAGACAACAGTCTGCTTCAAGAGGTAGAAAAGAGAGCGAAGCAGGAAGGGTCGAAAATGGGCGGGGGAGGGCATAGTGGTACAATGAACTTTTACAATATTTTGAACACTGATGCTCCAGTAAGCAAAGCATAGCAGCAATTTGGCTTATGCGACCAGGGATGCTGTATCAAGATTAAGC
>MVGU01001496.1:72500-92500 GCA_002005505.1 Botryococcus braunii | reverse complement strand
AGGTTGGCTTTTTTTTCCGCAGTGTAAGACAGAAAGATGGAAAGGTGCAGCGGCTTTTAACCTCTCTGCAAGAGTGGACTGTGAAGAGAGTCAGACAAGAAAAGGAAACGCAGTGGCCTGCCCCCCGCTTGAAGAGAGGGGTGCTCAAAAGGACGGCATACAAAGCAAATGCAACGATCTGCCTACCGCGAATATACAAGGCCAGTCAGGGGTACGCACCTGTGAAGACCTTCGGATTGTTGTAACACACCGAGATGGTAGCCAAGGACATGAGCTCTGGCACGGCGCAGAACTTAAAAACGCCCTCGTCCCAAACCATCTCCATGTACTGAAGGCAGGGCTCGATATGGCGCAGTGCATCTGTGAGGATGTCATTGAGACAGGCCAGCGCTTCCTTTTGATACTCAGGCTTGATGATGTCCCTCAGGTCCTTGAGGTACTTTCCCCAGATCTCCTTCGGCCACCAGATGCTGCAACACAGCTTTCTCGTCACCAATACAGTACGGGACACAACTTGGTCACACTTCCAATCCAAGGATCCAGAAACGTGCATATGTAGTAGAAGAAATGCTGTTACCAAATAAAAATCACCAGGACAAATGGACTGCAAGATGCTACAAGGAAAAACCTTCAAGGCATCCCATCCCTGCAAGAATGCAGTCGAGGTCTCCCGAATATCCCGAAGCTAAGAGTTTGCTTTATGCCCAAACACACGTTTTTATGCTGTGAGGGCTGGTGTGCAGTACACTGCCTTGGACGGAGTTCTGCACGGCAGCCCTAGAGTTTCAACACATCCTGGGGTGGGGACATTTAGGGACACTTGAGGCAAGTACTTCAATATCTGAAGGACATAACAGAGGCCTCTTTACTACCCTGCAATTTTTGCAGAGGCCATCACAAATTCATTATTCCGCGTACGTTAGTGACTGGCGACTGGATGCAGAAGGGGCATGTGCCAGATGTTCTCCTACCGAAGTCACAGCATTTCTCCCAACAATCTCCCCACCTTGCAACAGCGCTCCTAACTCCCTAAGCGGCTTTTGGGAATGGGCGATCTATGTAGTGGAAAAAGCAAGACACTACCAAGGAAATGAAAGAACACCAACTAAAAGAGATTCATCTGTAAACAGACTTCCAGCCAGAGCACGCCTACAGCCCAAAACGTTGCAACCACCATGCACAAAGTCTTAAACACTTGTCAGAAAAATTGCACCCCCCAAGGGGCTGTCCTTTTGAGGTGGTGGACATAAGGCCTCAGGAGACCATTGCCAGTTTATCACTCTTCTAAACCCCCCTCCTCTCTTCTGTCCATCGGTGTGTGTGTGTGTGTGTGTGTGTGTGTGTGTGTGTGTGTGTGTGTGTGTGTGTGTGTGTGTGTGTGTGCGCGCATGTGTGCGCGTGCGAGAGAGGAAAGGGGGGGGGCGGCTCTGCAGCCGTTGGTCATGGGGGAAGTTGGCACACACCGAGGAGGATCCTCCAAGACATCCTCCTTGATGTCGCGGATGACGTTAATCTTGCCCAAGAACATGGCCATGTGGCCCGATAGGTCCTCCCGGTCCAGAAGCTTTGGGTCTGCAAACTTTCTGTCCACCCATAACTACCCGTCCACCCCAAACACTCCTGTCAAGGAAAATCGTCTCAGCAGAACTGAAGTGTCCTATCTTTAAAAGGCTAGCGATTGCAGACAACGAGATGTCCATCAGAGAAACTTTCATCAACTTCACAAGAGCGCTGCGAGGCAACAGTTCACCAGCTTGGAAAACGGTTCTAGCACTTTGACAATAGCTTACGAAGTCCCCTTTGTCTCGGCATTCAGGAACTCTGTTGGTCATCTCTTGATCACAGATGAAGGGACCAAAGGACAGGGCACGGTAAAAGAATACAGCCCAAGTCGGATGCAATACTCCAAGGTTACCACCAGCAGTTCTGGCTTCCATTACAGCTCACTGAACCGGATCCATCAGGAGGAGGACCACCCTATGTATGAAGACTGAAATCGCCTGCCAACGCCAGATCTGTCCTAACAACTTAAACCCCCTGTCAGGCTCTAAAATAACCCAATCCTCTAGCTCTTACACAAGCTTCACCACACGAGTCGGGTAAACTACAGGTTCCGGACTCCCACCTTCACCTTTCAAGGTTATTGCCTGTTGACTAGATTCAAGATTACCACATTAGTCAATTAGACATACAAACCCTATCCCAACTGTTTCCAGTGGGGCTTCAACAACTGTTCTGCATGCCTTCTGGGGGTGGCAAACCTTGGTCAGGCAGATAGCAACTGGCCCGTTATTAGTGAAGGCATACAGATCCAAGTCAGGAACTGTCAACACGTCCCTCTTGAGAAATACTGTCATCTCCGCTCCCAGCCGCATGCACATGTCCGTGATAAACTGCACCAATTAGCACCCTTCCAGAAGTCACATCTTTGGACGTCGAGTACCGAAACAGAATACCCCTATTACAACCCCATAACCCCACAAGGGACACAACTTACGGCTACCTACAGCATCCACAGGGTTATCGCACAGGCATGCTCACTCCCCGCACCCATCCCACCCCCCCCTCACAACCCCCCCCCCCAACACACACACACACACACACACACACACACACACACACACACACACACACCCGCGCACGCGACATTTGCATTTGCTACTCCATCTGATCGAATATCCACTAAGCATAGCAAGGTACCTCCGCGAGTGTATTATGAACTACATATGGGCAAACATGCAGCCACACAAGTGCTGAAATGCATGTGCAGATAGCAGAGGAACACGGGCTTCCCCCCATCATGCCCTGACAGCGCAAAGGAGTGAATTTGCAAACATACACTTGCTATGCATACAAACAAAGATGATGCCTTTGTTAACAGCAGCCTTGCCTGCTGATCTTGCTTGTTGAGTTTCAAGAACTCTTTTGTCACCCTTGGATACTCCTCAATCAGCTCCACATACTGCCCATATCCGCAAGGCGGCTTCCAAGTTCTGCACCCTCAGCGTAGGACATCAACATCATGTTGTCCACTAGCCAGTATAGCAATTTCAAAAGGGCATAAATTAACTTCAGAGGCCCAACCGGAGCAACAGCTAAGTGGTGCACTGTGCATATGCAGAAAGGTCCAACAGCTAACAAGCTTTGGGTTTAAAGGCGATTTTTAGCTGTAGGGTCTCGTTGAATTTGCAGAGCTAGTCATTAATCTGCTGACAGATGGCGCAGATCCTCAGGCCCATTTTCAGGACACTAGAACCAAGAGCTCAATACCCAGCAAGACCTTCTGGTAGTTGAACTCGCATCCTGCAATAGATTCCCTACATTATGTGCACATGCTGCTAATCCGTAGCTAGTAACTTGCACAGACTGTCGCACCCTATGCAAACAAAACTATTCCAAGGCCCTCAGAAAAGATATATAGACAGACAGACGCACAGTACTGAGGGGCCTTTACAGGGGGGAAGGCCCCTTGTGAGTTCGTGCAAATACATACATGTCTCCAATATGGTTGTAGTAGTCGAGGAGGAGTGGAACCCGCTTCTCTGCGGGAATTGCCATGTCATCCTGCAGTGTGTCCAAGCCTCGAAGAACAAGATAGTTGACGCAGATAGGGTCCTGAAGTACTTCAGGAAGCTGCTGAATGACTAGAACGTAACTGCAAAATAACCACAAAAGAGTCAGCAAGTGTGACCATCTCCGGTAGAAATTTCATTGGCTGGTTATGCAAATCCCAAACACAGCCACCTGCACCTTCTTGAAACTTTTATTAGCACGTCCCATTCTGCCATAAAGAGATGCCGAAATCTCCTTTACTGCAAAGATCCTTCGTGGAAGACAAGGCATATCCCCAATCAAAGTTATTTTTACCTTCTCGAAACTTTAATCAGCGTCTCCCAGCACCAGGCCAAATTGGGATCTTGAGGCTTCCTCTTCCTGCGGTAGGCCATGACCATCATTTGCAGGAGAGGGATAATCTCACCCGGGTGCTGCAAGACTTCCCGAAGTTTCATTTTGAAAGCCAAAGTAATCAAAAACTATATGGTTTACGGAAGAGATACGGAGGAAACCCCCACGGAACAACGTCCGACCTCGTGATCTGAAGGGCTTGGCAAATCTAGTCGATGGTTAAAACAAGGTGGGCAAATCAACCTAGCCTCTCAGCCTACAACGTAGCTTCTTTTCTCCTGGGTGAAACTACTAAGGGATTGGCCCTGACCATCCAGCGGCGCAAGCCGATCTTCGCCACAGGTTTCAAGCGGGGGATACCCGTTCAATCTTACTCACTTTTCAAACCGTCGGACCCTGGGAATCAGTCTGCAAATGTTCCCAGTTAGTGGTCACGTGAGCCTAAGATTTAGGGTTTGTAGGAATCAACCGCCATAATCTGGAGCGTGGGCCTTCGATCTGCAACCTGTGGACAAGGTCACGCGCATTCGGATAAGAAATCGGATTCAAGACGTGATGGGCGGCCCATCATGGGCCCCCTGATCAAACCATATATGTTCTTTTGGGCCTTGTGCAGCCGCCTACTACAAGCGGACATTCGAATCAACACGTTTCTAAAAGCACCCTCTCACCGCCTCATAGGGTGTGGATTTGCAGCTCGAACTGGTGGTTTTCGTGAACACAATTTCAAAGCACATAAAGTTCCTTCGCATCTCCGGTTGCAAAATACTGGTAATTTCACATTTCTCTTATATGGTAATAGCTTTTCAGCAGGGATGTGCAAGTACCCTACAGGATTTTAAAGGGAAGAGTGGGGAAAAGTGAAATACAGGATCTTGCCCGCACACGTTCTATCATAACCCTGGACCTTAAGGCTAGAATTAGCAGACAGTTCGACGAAGCCAGTGTGGACCGTGCCCTTTCGCAAAAGGTTCCCGGGACCTTCTGGTACTCCCACGGGTGCACATGAGAGATGATCGACTGATAATCCGACATCATCAACACCTCTTACGGGTTGACGGGTTTATCCTAGTACCTTCCAAGTCAGCCACGTTTCATGTCACGCAGTCACTTTTGACACCATCAAGTAAATGCTTCTGAGGCCAAGATGAGAATTTTCCTTGAAGTAAACTATGATTTGCACGTAATGCCTGTGCTGTAATTCTCACGTCCCGAATCACCATGACTACAGGTATAAGGCTGAAACCATATCAGAGCAGGACCAGGCGTAATGCAAAAATGCTGGTATACGTTACTTGAAGGTAATGGCCAGTAGGGGTAGCATATGTTGGAATAAAAGCAAGGTCTAACGATGGGGATGCTTGATGGGGAGTGAGGGAGACTGTGGCTGTTGCAAAAGGTTCTGCGTATGCGCAACTCACGCACACACGCACCCACGCGCATGCGCGCGCGCGCACACACACACACACACACACACACACACACACACACACACCACACACACACACAACAGAGAGAGAGAGAGAGGAGAGAGAGGAGAGAGGAGAGGAGAGGAGAGAGGAGGAGAGAGAGAGAGAGAGAGAGAGGGGGGGGGGGGGGGGGGGGGGGGGGGGGGGGGGGGGGGGAGGAGAGGGAGGAGGAGGGAGAGAGGAGAGGAGAGGGAGAGAGGAGAGAGAGAGAGAGAGAGGGGGGGGGGGGGGGGGGGGGGGAGAAATAGAAACCGAAAGAGTCTTTGTAGGTGTAGGGCTTGGCCTCAAGCAATGTAAGGCGACACCCCTTGCTCCCCGGTTGCGATATGTAAGACCTCATGAGGGTTTGTAGATTTCAGTCAAAGTGTGTGTTCTTGAAGATAACATCACAAAGAGAGAGAGCGAGAGCGAGAGAAAGAGAGAGAGAGAGAGAGAGAGAGAGAGAGAGAGAGAGAGAGAGAGAGAGAGAGAGAGAGAGAGAGAGAGAGAGAGAGAGAGAGAGAGAGAGAGAGAGAGAGAAGGGGGGCGAGAGGGGTTTGGGGAGGAAACAGAGGGAGGGGAAGGGGAAAGGGGGAAGAGGGAAACTAAGGATCTTGTTCAGAGCTGTTTCCCATCCCCGCAAATTACCTATACTAGCCCCAATTTTTAGTTGGTTAACCCGAGTGTCTCTCCAGAATGGCGGGGGTGCTGTCCATAGAAGGACCCTTGCAAAAAGCCAAAACGTGCGGGGTGCCCATCTGCCTCTGAAGATATGTGTGGGTCCCGCGTGCCAACCCCAATCCCCGTACGGCATGCGCACGGGGTGTCGTACACTGGACATGTTGATCAAATTCTTGCAGGTAAAGGCGGAGCATTGTGGTTGTCGTACAGTGGCCTTTGTAAACCGACCACAGGCCGGTTGTCCAAGTTCCCACTCCATATGAAGCCCCCTCACGATTACGACTTTCCCAAATGACATGTGGTCGAAGGGACACTGTGTCTAGATATCCCGTTTACAAGACTGCTTAAGCCCCAAGAAACTTGGGATGGTTGAGGTTGGATAAAACTCGACTTTTAAATCAAACCTGGAATTTCGAAAGCGCTCCCGCTTTCTCACGAGATCACCAATCTCCCGGCTGCCAAATCACAGGTGATGTCGACTGTTAGTTAACTTATAAGTGAGCCCCGTCCCCTATGCAATTCGAAAAATGAGCCCCGTCCCCTCGAGAGCTCTGCATTCTCCTCCAGACTGGCTGAGAGGTCGTTTGGCGTGTGTAGAAGCCTTGGTTGATTCGTGTGGGGGGGGGGGGGGATATTTGGGCAGACGTCGGTGCGCTGAGGGTAACCTTTTTGCCCTGAGAAACTCTAAGCCCATCGTAACTGGGCTTGGCCACCGCCATATTATCAGGCTCGACAGAATCGAGCTGGTGTATACCAGCTCGATACATGTCTTGTACAGGCACCAAAGCTGGTGCCTCCAAGGGATCGTCGTGCTTGGGAGGATTCAACACTTATCTATGCAACAATCTTCATCGCCTCTTTGGCCTCTATCTCTTTCGGGTTCCATCTCTTCTACCCTCTTATGCTACAGAAGGTTCTGGGTGAAAAGCATCTCTACATGGGTGCGGAGATGTCTTTTCTTTGCAGAGCTATCTAGAAGTAGTAAATTTTGACGTACAGGAGCAGAAGGAGGATCTTCAGGCGTAGTCATTGGATTTCATCAGAAATTACTGAATCCTGGGGGCCCTTAAACCGGATCCCAGCGCAGGGTGCTGGCATGCGTGCGCATGCCAGCACCCTTGATTTAGCGCTAGCGTCCAATGGCATGTCAAATTTAGAATTTGGGACTAATTATTAGTATTGAGAATAATGTTTGAGACACCAGTACACTGTACCACGTGAGCACTACCAAAGAACATCTGCAGGAGCCCTTGCAATGTTCCGCAAACAGCCGTATTTCCCCCTGAATTGCATACCCCTACGAACCCGCAGAATTTGAACACCGTATACATCTATGTCCCACTGTCAAACCCCACGGCAAAAGTTCAACCGAATACTATAAAACAGAAGCCACAAGCATGGTCCATTTCAGATGGCACCGTGGAACACAGACAAGCACTTAGATCCTCGCGCGCGCGCGCTCTCTCTCTCTCTCTCTCTCTCTCTCTCTCTCTCTCTCTCTCTCTCTCTCTCTCTCTCTCTCTCTCTCTCTCTCTCTCTCTCTCTCTCTCTCTCTCTCTCTCTCTCTCTCTCTCCCCCTCTCTCCCCCCCCTTCCCCTCTCCCTCTCTCCCTCCCTCCCTCCCCCCCTCTCTCTCTCTATGTGTGTGTGTGTGTGTGTGTGTGTGTGTGTGTGTGTGTGTGTGTGTGTGTGTGTGTGTGTGTGTGTGTGTGTGTGTGTGTCTGTCTGTCTGTCTGTCTGTCTTTGTGATCTGCAAGATCCCAAGGTGTAAAGTTTAAATTTAGATGATCAACATACGCACACGTATATCATCCATGTACTGCACCATTTAAATTAGGTACACACACTCAATGTTGCCGAATTGGTGCACGTTCAGATTAGAGAGCTGCTTCCAAGATAATGCTCATCCACAGTGAGAAGAGAAGAAAGCAAGAGAATAATAGACAAATGAGTCAAACAGTAGACGGCATAAAGAAGCCTTTAGATATCGGATGACTTACAACGTTGAACGAACGAACACACACACGCTATCTGATCTCACCTGCAAGATCCAAAGGTGTAAAGTTTAGATATAGATGTTCAATATACGCACACGTATATCATCCTGTAAACGCACTAACACCTTTAGTTTCTTGCATGACCTTTACACCACTGATCTCATACCAGACGTCACACCAACGGCTTCCCAGATACTGCACTAATCCAATTAGGTACACACACTCAATGGTGCCGAATTGGTGCACGTTCTGTAGAATTAACACACTTATGTCAGTAACTAATAAATACTCAGCATTCAGAGCTGCGAACAAACTGAGGCCGTCAGAACCCAGAGTCTTACCAGATTAGAGAGCTGCTTTCAAGATGATGCTCACCCACAGTGAGAAGAGAAGAACGCAAGAGAATAAGAAGACAGACGAGTCAAACAGTAGACGGCATAAAGAAGCCCTTAGATATCGGATGACTGTCTGTCTATCCGGGTTCTACGCGTATCAATACTCAGATCAGCGCGTGAGAATTGCACTATTCAGCAATACACCTGGCCCTTTTCCTGAACTCGAGTTTATCAATGAGACCTTCGGTTCTGGACCCTTCTCCTATTAGTATTCACATGCACACATTTATTAAGGATAGACGCATAGTTTTCCAGCCACTAGCTAGTACTATAGTAAGTAAGAGCATTTCACAGCCATATATACTTTATCCTCCAATACACTTATACCCATAGATTGCAATTGATTGTCTTTAGCTGATGGTCAAGGCATATTTTACCTTGAGTTAACTTCTAAGTTAACTCACAGTTGATTCTTAAATGTCAATTTTCTCAATTTAACATGACATAATTAACCTTAAAACCCAACAGTCTTTCCCCTTCGCGACTTCCCCCTTCTCCCCCCACCCCCCCCCTCTCGCTCTATCTCTCTCTCCCTTCGTTTCTTTCCCCTCTTCTCTCTTTCATCCTCCCTCTCCCCGCCTTCCCCCCCTCTCTCCCCCCTCCCCCTCTCTAACTCTCTCTCTCTCTCTCTCTCTCTCTCTCTCTCTCTCTCTCTCTCTCTCTCTCTCTCTCTCTCTCTCTCTCTCTCTCTCTCTCTCTCTCTCTCTCTCCCCCCCCCCCTCTCTCTCTGTCTGTGTGTGTGTGTGTGTGTGTGTGTGTGTGTGTGTGTGTGTGTGTGTGTGGTGTGTGTGTGTGTGTGTGTGTGTCTGTGTGTGTGTCCCTCCTCCCCGTCCCCCCCCCTCTCTGTGTCTCTCTCCCTCCTCCCTCTCTCCCCCCCCCTCTCCCTCCCCCCCTCCCTCCCCCTCCCCTCCCCCCCCCCCCCCCTCTCTCTCTCTCTCTCTCTCTCTCTCTCTCTCTCTTCTCTCTCTCTCTCTCTCTCTCTCTCTCTCTCTCTCTCTCTCTCTCTCTCTCTCTCTCTCTCTCTCTCTCTCTCTAGCCTTAGGAAATGTTCCTCAGGACTGGAGCCCACATGACTTCCACGGAGCTCACTGCAGTCCTCGTTCCGGAGGATCCCAGCAACCCATGCTTACGTGACTGCCCGCGGGTGTGTTGCTCTTTTTCATGGCTTCGCACTGATACATTGTCTGCAGCGTGGCATGTGGTCTCCACATGTTGTTGGTGATTAAATTGATTAGTGGTTTTCGCGGGTTGTTGTTAGGTTATGGCATTCGCATCACTGTAAACATGCAGACAGTCGTTAAAGTAGGTCCTCAAGCTCCAGTCCGGACGACTGTCTGCTATATTGCACATCTAACTCAATGGACAAGACTAGCATCAAGAATGCCCAGCATCTTTCCAAACCAGTTGCCCGACTAAGCGACGACAGCAGCCTTAAGAGTTCGATCACAAACGTCTGATCACGAGCACAATGTACCTTATGTTCGAAATAGACCTCATCCGAACGTGTCTCGAGGTACCTTATGTGGATAGTGGACCCGTATCCTAATAATGTACATTTGAAGATCACCTAAAGCACAAGGCATTCTATAATGTACATTATAGAATGCCTTGGTACCTTTACAAGCGACGTGCACCCAAAATGCATCTAACAACTATGTTTCATGTTACATAACCTGGAGTCTGGATATCAACAACTTTCATCTGGAATTTTTCAAGATTTCTCACATATGGCCACAACTCCCAAACTTGGCTCTGTGGCTATCTCTAAGAACTCTCTAGCTTAGATTGATTTCACTGGCTATCCCGGTCTAGCTTTCTAACGTGAAGGTGCACCAATGCATCAAGGCCTTAGGATTGAATTGTCTGTAACTGACAATTCTACCACCCAAAGCTCACTTGTATTGGTCACAATGATGGTAGCTCACCTCTACCCTATTATTCACATAACCCTTAAAAAAGTCTTATCTATACACCATCAGTACTATGATCAGTCTCTAAGGGCGTTGCTGCAACAATACACATGACTTACAAAGTCAGCAACGCTTACGTGTGTTGCGTCAAATATCACCATCCTCTGCTTGAGGAGCTAAGGTTATCACAGGTACCTATCAGTAACCTCATTTTGAGCATAGTAGATCCTTTCCATCATCACTACTAGACATTAGGCTACTCAACATCCAAACGCGTGCAAAGCGCAACGCGGGCAAGGGCGCAACGATAACTGATGAGCTTCCCCTGACCACATTATGTCACTGATTAATCCAAAACTCTTCAAATTAATTCAGTGTCCTCAGAAACCAATTCTTTTCCATGTCAATTTCAGAATTAGCTTCACATGTTAGCATTTTTTTTTTTTTTTTTTTTTTTTTGGTGTTCATAATTTGGCCCATCTAACACTCATATCCTTTGTGTAGCCCGCACCATGGATTAAGACTAACTTGCAGCTATCTCTACCCCAACTGCACCTCTTTGCATTCCTAGAGTCATTCATGTATGTCAACTTAAACATTCTGGGTCAATTACCCTGTGGTCCATGTCAGACTGTAGGTCAGGGCGTGAAGAGCATGCATTCCGCAACGATAAAATTGATCTTCTGGTACCCACAACTCACTCCTAGTCAGCCCAAAACTTCAACACCAGGTCAAAAAACTCAGCATACCTTTCTTAGAGATTTTCACAACACCACATACACAGACACACATAGAGAGGTCTCACAAGCCACACTGGACCCATATATGACCCTCTGTAGGACCACTCAAGGTTTGAAAACCGCGTTGGCCACACAACATCAGCCACACATCGCATTGACTACACATCATTGACCAGACACAACCAGTCAATGTCTAGTTTCACACTCTGGAAAACATGGAAGGAATGCCAGGCACATAAGACAAGTAATGACATTGATTAATACACAGCCGTTCCGATAAGAGGTCTTGACTCCGCAAGTGCACGACAGTTCAATGAGGCACACGACTCCCGATTTAGCATTTCTCACCCTCAACATTAGGGAGTAGCCATCATCGAGTCCGAACGCGACACCTGATCCGCCTTTCTCACCCTCACCATTAGGGACTAGCCATCAGCGAGTCCAAACGCGACACCTGATCAGCCTTTCTCACCCTCAACATTAGGGACTAGCCATCAGCGAGTAGCAGTGCAAACCACAATAAGAATGTGCTCAGTGGACTGGGGAACCAAAAGTCCCTTACCACCATATTGCACCAACTCGTGGCTGTTTACATATACACAATCAATGTCTTTCAAGCCCCAGCTCATGGACATCTTTGCACACGCTTACACATAGAACACATATGTAAGCCCATCCACATGCTACAGTACCTGTACTTTTGCTCATGGTGTCTACCAATACCTGGGTGGGGGCTCCCTAGGGTCCACCCACTTCTTCCTGCTGAGTATCACACTTGCTGTCAGTGGGTAGAGGTCATTCATTACTACTGTTGTAAATCTGACCCCTTTGATCTCCAGCCTTAAGTGGGTGACAGACCTAAAAAGAAGCCTTTCTATTGGTTCACCTCTCAACCACTACACTTACTGTACCACAGGAGCATCACTTCCTCTCTCAACTCATTGAGCCACTAACTCATAATTTCAGGACCCAAATCATACACAACCTCCCATATGCACTCAAAATTTCACTCCTCCATCCCAAGGTGGTCTTCCGCCTCGTCCCCTTCCAACCGGGATTTCACCAGCTCGCCTTGCGGATGAAACTGCCAAGATTTCTTGGCATTTCAGAATCCATTCGAATGGATTCTGAAGCATATACTGCGACATGAAGGCGGGGTACAAAACTGCGGGGCTGTCGCTCCCTGTCGGACTGGAGTAGACCTGTTTAGTGTCCGCTGGCCACCAGTGCCTTGCCCAAAACCACATATCGGCTTGTCCTCAGCACCCAGAGTTGGGTGGGCCCATAACCTGTTAGGTTATGGGCATTCGGCATCACCTGTAAACATGCAGACAGGTCGTTAAAGTAGGTGCCTCAAGCTCCAGTCCGGACGACTGTCTGCTATATTGCACATCTAACTCAATGGGCAAGACTAGCATCAAGAATGCCCAGCATCTTTCTAAACCAGTTGCCCGACTAAGCGACAACAGAAGACTTAAGAGTTCGATCACAAACGTCTGATCACGATCACAATGTACCTTATGTTCGAAATAGACCTCATCCGAACGTGTCTCGAGGTACCTTATGTGGACAGTGGACCCGTATCCTAATAATGTACATTTGAAGATCACCTAAAGCACAAGGCATTCTATTATGTATGTTCACAATTCAACAGTTGTACCAAGAACAACACCACTGCCTATGGATTTCGGGAGGTTGTTCCATACACAACGTCCTAGTCTGATATATGTCCTTAAGGCTTACTTTAAGACCATAGCTTTTTGTGGCTTTTGTCATCATGTTTTCTGAAGTCGTCTGCAGGGCTTGGCAAGGCTAAAGACGTCTGCAGTGCAAAACCCTGGGTAAGACCCCGACGTGGTGTCATATATCTTCTCCCCTTCCCACCCTGTGCCTTCGCTTTATGTTTTTGGTGGGTGTGTTTGATAAGGTTGTTCACCCCCCCTCCCTCTCTCTCTCTCTCTCCCTCTCTCTCTCTCTCTCTCTCCTCTCTCTCTCTCTCTCTCTCTCTCTCTCTCTCTCTCTTCTCTCTCTCTCTCTCTCTCTCTCTCTCTCTCTCTCTCTCTCTCTCTCTCTCTCTATCCCTCTCTCTTCCCCCCCTCCATCCCTCCCTCACCCCCTGGGTCCCTGCCTCGGTGCCGCCTCCATACTCCCCCGTGTCTTATGTTTGCTGAATTCCCCTGTGTCATTCCTTCTGTGCCGCTCCTTCAAGTTGCTCTTCATGTTTTACCGTCACGTCTGTCTATGGCCCTAAATTTAGCATACCCACGTGAATGTAGGATACATGGTTTGGGGTCAGGGTACGCTTGACTTCTATTCTAAGCACTCAGATGAGAGGAGAAGAAGGATGTTCCAACCGCGAACCACGACAACAAACAACTGTGAATCGATGTTGAATCCCACCAGGAAGTACAGGATCCACGGACGTTGGACCGTCGAGGGTGTGCAGAGATACTCTCTCCCTCTCCCTCGTACTCACACCCTAGCCACCGACACACGAGGATCCACCGTCAGAGTTTTCTCTAGCAGAAGTCGCCTCAGCAGAATTATCCCAAGATTTATCCGTGTACTCGTCATATCTTTATTCTCGTAAAATTGACTTGTTCAGGAAGGTGACCTTCTGCTACACAGGTTCTGAGGTAGTTCACACGGCCTGACGGCGCGCGTTGAACTGGAAACTAGAGGCAGTTGCGGTTACCGGTTCGATGTCAGCCGCGTTCAGGCACGATGGCTGACACCTCGTGCAGCAGGACGCCCCTCTGCAACTGACCCGACGGCGGACAACAGGACTGTGCCAGTGGAGTTCATGTGCCAGTCGGTAGACCCAGAAGCTGGGCAACATGGAGAAAAACATGGAATCTTGTTTATCCATACTTCTCATTTTATCTTCGTGTATAGCTTGTCTTCCCCTCTTGAGGACTGGCTGGTTTTGGATTTCTCTCTTTCTCCGGGCCCTCGTCCATATCTTTCGTGTCCTGGGGTTTGTTCACATTTCGTCACGACCTTCGGCTGCACGGATGTGACCAATTTTATTCTTTTTGTCCAGTTAATAGTACTTCAACAAGCTTTTTGACCAAGCTATCTCAAGGAATTAGTCGGTGTTCGGATGTATCCCCCTCGCGACAGCGTGTGCTATCCCAGGACGCCCTTCCTCAGAAGCACTCTTTTAGGAGAAGAGGAGCTCATTGGAGTATGTTGTCTGTGCTTGCCCTATGTTGAGAGGTAAATGGCTACGCGTTCTTTGCTGCACGGGTACTCGTGAAAACTTCACCCAACTAGGTTTAAAGCCACTGTGCTTCTCACTTTCCAAAAGTGAGAGGTTTCCTGCTTACGAATCAACTACAGACCCTCAAATTGTTTCGGAATATGATTTGGCTTCCGATTGGTGTTTCGACCTCTATGTGATGCTCTTGGTCAGATCCATCTTTCGCACAATGCTTGGATTTAAGAAGCCCGATCTGGCATTCCGATCGTTATGTTCATTCAAATGTTAACAATGGCAATAGGCCTGGAACTTCTTTGTATGGTTTTCATGGAGTTGTTCGTCTCCAATCTAACGATCTGGGCTGGGCGTGGTCCGCCGTGCAAGGCTTTCGGCGACAAGGGTTTTACCATGTGATCCCATGTGCATCAGGTCGTATATTGCGTTGTGTCTCCGACTAAGCTGGTTTGTGCTGCAGTTTAACACTAGTTATGCTCTCTGGAAGGGTTTGCTTTTGTCAACAATCAGTAATGTCACCCACAGGCTCTCTGGGCATATTTTTTACGCTTCAAGTAGATTTTAAGAAGTAAACTTCAAGTGTCAATGGTGCAGGAGTGGCGAGGTCTTGAATGTGAAGGCGAAACGCGTCAGGGAGCCGCTTTCTTCCAAGGCCATGATTATCAGGAGGTGTTCTATACCGCGTCATAAAGAATATGCAGAGGCATCACAAGCTGTCCTTCAAGGACCAGCTTTGTTTCTCACAAAATGGGCCCTGCACACCGCTGCCAGCCTGCTCATGATTGCAACTGCCCATACTCCATGTTGTACAAGGGCCAACGTGCCAGTCAAGGTACATCTGTCTAACAAGCCCCAAATCCCACTGTTTTGGTGCCAAAAGTATAACATCTTCTCATTGCCTTTACTGGTTTTGCTTCCTAGGCTATGCTGCAGCTGTGCCTCTGTTTTCACCCTCCTGTTTGGTTTTGTCTCTTTCCAAGTTGATGTGCCGATCAAGAGGTCCCTTCTGACTTTGGACAGGTCCTGGTCCATGCTGTGCTGGTGACAGCATTTGGGGTGGGCTGTTCAGGGAAAGTGACTCCTCTCTTTCTCTCTCTCTCTCTCTCTCTCTCTCTCTCTCTCTCTCTCTTCTCTCTCTCTCTCTTCTCTCTTCTCTCTGTGTGTGTGTGTGTGTGTGTGTGTGTGTGTGTGTGTGTGTGTGTGTGTGTGTGGTGTTGTGTGTGTGTGTGTGTGTGTGTGGGGGGGGGGGGGTTGGCTGTTTTATACGTAGACATTCCCCACACTGATTCCTGTGCCAAGGACCCCATAATGGCAGCAAATGTGTCCTAGGAATCACATCATCACTGGCTGGGTAGCCTAAAACATCTTATGCACTGTGCAAGTCTTAAAGAGGATCGTTCAGCTGTTTCATCCGCCTCTACCCGGCCGTCAACATGACTTACATACGAGGGCCAAGTTGGTTTTGCGCTCACAATGATGCTCTTGCCTATTGTCCAGCAGGGATGCTCTGCTTAGAGCGAAATGTGTGTGCAGAGTGGAGGAGGCTGCGAAAACGAGACAAGACCTTTCATGGCTTCTGTGAGTACAAGACCTTGCCACTATTGCTTCGTACGTTCTCTGGTCATCCATGCAATCTAGAAGCCAGGTACATCAGCTTTGTCAGTGCATGCTATCTTACACTGATGAGTATTGCTAGTAAAGCACTTCAAGCAAAGTGATAATTCTTGTATCGAGTGTTTTCAAGTTTATGGGGATTGTCTCTGCGTCAAGACCCCATCCTACCCATCGACAAAACCCAGGCGCATCCGTGCTCGTGTGTGTGTGCGTGCGTGTGTGTGTGTGTGTGTGTGTGTGTGTGTGTGTGTGTGTGTGTGTGTGTGTGTGTGTGTGTGTGTGTGTGAGAGAGAGAGAGAGAGAGAGAGAGAGAGAGAGAGGAGAGAGAGAGAGAGAGAGAGAGAGAGAGAGAGAGAGAGAGAGAGAGAGAGAGAGAGAGAGAGAGAGAGAGACAGACAGAGAGACAGAGAGTGTGAGAGTGTGTGTGTGGTGTGTGGGGGGGGGGGATGGAGCTGGGCGCATGGGCTAGCACGCTTGCATCCCCTAGAAAGCAATTTTACGTCCTCTGTAAGTCTTATGTTCTTCTTCTAGCAGAGCATATCCTGTTTGCTTCATTGCTGCACCTTCCTGTTCCTGCTGGATGCACATTGGAATCCTGCCAGAGAAATGTTTCTTGAGATCTGCTCTGCTCTGTCCTCGTGACAGTGCCAATACAGTGGTGTGGATGTGGCTCAGGGGCAGATGCGAGAGCTTCGAGGATACCAATGCGGGAAGACATGGGTCAATGCATGGTGGGACTCCATCCAAGCGTCCTGTATGGAAGACCTGCAACAGTTTCAAAAGCCATCAGTTGCAACCCCGCTTTGCACCTGCTGAGCATATACTCCAGGTGGGCTATCCCAGAATTGGTCCTGACGTATTGCAAACTTGCCTCCTGATGTACTTCAAGTTTGCCTTTAATCGATCCGACCCTGGTTCTCTTCTTGACCCTAACTTGTCAGTGAGCATGGCATTTCAATGTGTGCGTGAAAATGCTGCACATGCGTGTATGCACCCGGGGGAGGGGGGGGGGGAGAGAGAGAGAGAGAGAGAGAGAGAGAGAGAGAGAGAGAGAGAGAGAGAGAGAGAGAGAGAGAGAGAGAGAGAGGGGGGGGGGGTGAGAGTGTGTGTGGGGGGGGGGGGCAGGGGTGAGTCTGAAAGTCAGTGTGTGGGTCCTGGTTATGCAAATCCTTTTGTGAGTCATATGTTGGCAAGGTCCTTCTCGGATGCAAATGCTCAAAGAATTCCATGCATGTCTACACACTTCTGAATGGCACTGGCTTGGCTGGGCACAGGCACAGGCTGCCTTTGTTTTTGAAGGAGGTTTGAGCCGAGGCTCAGTCAATGCTGCGTCATACGCCTGAGCCACCAATGAACCTCATGTCTCGGGCGTCAAGCAACAGCTGATCACGCGCGCCACAAGCGACAGCATGCTTTTCTGTTGGGGAGCTGTGGAAGCGACCATTTCTATTTTGCATCGAGTTTTGAGATGGTTGGGGAGTTTTCCGTGTCTCCGTCTATCTTCTGTCTCCAGTTCAGCAACTTCCCAAATTGGCAATGTTGGAGGCCGGACCCTCCCGCATGCGCCTGGATCTCTGTAGCAGTGTCAACAGGACACATGCTCAATAAGTCTGCGCCTCGCCTGCACTGGAGGATTCCAGGTTTGGCAGGCTCACAGGGGCTACCAGATCGTTTGCTCGTGGGTGCTGGATCCTCTACGCATTTTTGCTCTGGATTTTTGAGTCGGCCAAGGAGCCAACAGTCTGGCAGTGGTCCTATCTACCTGGTACTGTGTGCTGGACAGGTTTGGCTCTGTCCAGACGTCAGCCGCGTTGTGAAACAAGGCACAGAACAATAAAAGACTGCATCCGACACACCCATGGGGTACATGGGCAGAAAAACAATAAAAGGGTGTGCGCGACTCACTGTGAAGTGATTCTCGGATGTATATGGGGGCCAGAAGTGGCCTTGAGCACATAGCCATTTTGGATGTCTCAGACATATATGAGGAGGTCGAAAGCTCCTCCCGCATGCCTTGACCTGTAATACCGCGTGATGAAATTCGAGTTGATCCGGAGCGTTGTGAGAATGAAGAATGAATGCTTGCATGGCTCTACCCCTAGGTATGGTATGCTTAGGATATCTTAGACAGTATGGGGGGTCAAGAAAATAACCGACATGACGGACCTCTGACCGGCGACTGAGATGCAGTTTGAGTACCTGTAAGGGTAGGATATCTGTGGTTAGGATATCTTGTGTGTTAATTGCTGAATAGCCCTGGAGTGATGTGCCCGTGAAGAATGAATACCTACATGGCTCTATCCCTAGGTAAGGTATACGTTCAAAGTGCATAAGACCCAGCTTATTGATTTGGTTTCCAGTCCTGGGGCTGAAAGAGTTTATTGGACATGCTTTGACTGCTGAAGTGATGCGTTCAGCAGATGCCAGGTAGTCATAGCGTTCTGTAGTCCTGAATGACTTCTTATGGAGGAGCCTTACTACTTCGGAAGTTGAGGGTGGCTCCATGTATACGTGACAATGCCAGCAACACCTGCAACAGCAATGCAAATAACCTGGCCATTTGCTTGCCAGACTACTCTGCACGGATTGAGTTGCAAGAAGGGGCTATGCTTGTAGTGCTACATGATGTAGGGCTACAAAGATTAAAGTCAACCGTTCAAATGAACTTGTTTAGGAATCAAAGGGTTGAAGTACGTGCAATATTTCATTGCCTTATTTGATTTATATCTATCGTTCCAATGACAGCTCCTGCTAGATGGAAATCACAACTCCAGAGCCATTACAGGGAGGCATGTCTCACGATCTGTATTGACCTGGATGTTTCAAGAGTAGCAAGTTAGGCAGGCGTTAGGGGTGAGAAGCTTAGGCTGGAGATGCGTTCTGACGGGGCGTTGCTAGTTAGCATGGGAGGTAGACGAGTCAAACTGGTCGTTTGGCCTGTACTCATGCACGTTCTTCTCTAACGGCTGTGCATGTGTATGTGTCTCTTTCAAGACAATGCTGAATGTGTGGCCCTCCGATTTGCATGATGCATTGCCTGTGTCTTGCCTACTGGAGGCAACCCTGCATGATCGTCAGGGGCAAATGAGGGAAAGGAAGTGGGTGTTGCTGAGGCTGAAGGTGAGGTATATATTCTCATGCTCAGTCGGTTTTAGACTCGCCACGATAGGATGAGAAGTTTCAACTAGGGTCCAGCAGAGCGACGTTGGAAAACTGCCAACAGGATAGGGGAGCGGGTCCCAGTATCTGCCCCAAGGGGAATACATGAACTCTGGTTGACATGGAGGGGACGCAGGTTCCCCTTCGGCTAAGGGGTCCGAGCAGGAATGACCCTGAATAAATGGCTTTTGAGATACTTCCCAAGCCATGTACCCAGGTGATCATCAGGAACTTCTGATGGGTTGATTTGACCAGTATGATGGCCCAGCTGTTGCTGCAATTATTGAGTTGGTTTTACTTTCTGGTGAGGAGTGGGACAGGTCTGTTTAGTCAGTCGGTTCAGAATTTCGAGAAAAGGATTGTGTTAGAGGATGGTGTGAATGTCAACGTCAAGGTTTTTCAGTTCAGTATATTTCATGTGTCTCTGGTAGGGGTGGTGTGTTTCCAGAATTAATGGCGAGCAGGTGTCTTCAAGATGTCAGTTCAATGAAGAAAGTGGAGAGGTTCTTCAGGAGGTCGGCTAAGATGCCCCTATGAGATGGCTCACTGTCGACGGCAAAGTCTTGGCATCCACCCATCATACGGAAATTGACTTTTTCACGGCGACGGCCTGGTGGGTTCATGCCATAACTTTTAGGGAGCAACTGACCAGGTTTCACGAGAAAGTGAAATGAAACGTGCATGTCTATGATATTGACGGGCTATATGTTGACACCAAGCTGTTGTTGCTGTACTGCCTTTCGAGAGTTTTGGGGGTATACAGCCAAGAAATTAAATCTGTGAGAAGCAAGTCTATGTCGTGGCTGAAGAGAATAGCTGCGACCCAGCAGTGGGAACAATGAAATTCGCATTTGCAAATGAGCCCTTCCTATTTTCCTGCGAGGGAAGCAAAGTTTTGTTCCAGAGTTTTAGCCACGGTATAATTGACTGATAT
>MVGU01001496.1:50000-70000 GCA_002005505.1 Botryococcus braunii | reverse complement strand
CATTTCGGCCCTAGACTTGGGGGTGTCGAATTTTTCACCGTGACGCTTTACGGTGCATCGCGTCGGTTCACCAACTACTGACCGAGTCCCGTCATTGGCGAGTCGCCAGCGGCGACCTCTCGGGCCTCCCTCGCAGCCCCTGTGGAGGCTACCAAACTCACAAATCCTCAATCCATTGAAAAATATCTTCCGGCTGGCCTCTTTTGAACCGCAAATGGTGGGCTTATGGTTCTGACGTGACAAGTAACATCATTCCGTAACGAGGCCAATCAAACGAGTTAGTAATCTCTCTGATCATACGATGATACACTCCCCACGCGTTGGAACGAGGCCTAAAAAGAGGCCATAAAATGAATCCACGCTACCCTGTATATGCTTTATAGAATTTTGCCATGACGCGTTTCCTTCCTGGCAGTTGACCACCGCCTCATGTTACCCAAGGCCTGTTTGCGGTTACAGCCCCAGCACCGACGGAGTCGGCTAGCCGGTAATGGCCGGTGCCTTAGCACTCCCGAGTCCGAAGATCGGCATATGCAAGAGGTGCTGGATAGCACATCGTCAAAGTTGTCAACAAGTGAGTTTTTCTTCTATCAAAAGTATATTGGTAGACGAGGACTGGTCAATCCGTGGTTATCGAACTCGTTGAACAGATCTGATCTCGAAGACTGAAGGACCAGCACCTTATAGATTGCTCAAGAACAAATCGGGGCACCGGATTGTTCCCAAAATTATTTTGAGTCTTTAACCTTTTGTTTTCTAGGCTTACGTGCCGACGGGACGTGCATAGTGTGCGGCTAGAGTGACACCTCAAGGGCTGTAGCCGTAGGAGGCACGTACTGGAATGTCGACGTTTTCGGTCGCTGGCATGACGTCCCAGTTCCAAAGGGTATGTCAGCTCATAAGTTTACATATTCTCTGTCTCTATCCGTACCCCCTTTCCACTCGTCTCGCGTTCATAGTATACTCGAGTTCTCAGAGCGGGCGTTTTGACTGACCACAGGGATCCAGCTCCAGGATGCAGCATGGCTCATCTGTTGTAGGTATGATTTCCATTGTGTTCTGTCAATGAAGTGTTGCGGTGCCGATTCGTTTCCGATAAGCTGGCACATTCGGTTGTGCCTGTCCTTTCTGTATCTGTAACCCATCCTTTTATGCCATGGTGAGCAAAAGAAAGTCTCATTCATTTATCTTTCGTTTGTCTCTCGTGCTGACAGGAATTGCTTGGCACACAGGAAGGGGTATACTTCCTCTGCCCCTAAATGCTGGAAGGTCACGTGTAATCTTTCAGAGAGGATCTTACAAATGCTCATCAAACAATGGAAGTGTAGACGGTAATAACACCGTTAAAGTACAGAGAACATACAGTAAGACATATGACCTGCCAGACTCTGAAGATGGGTATGGGCTATGGGACAAAATCACCACCGATGAGATTGAAGAATGGAACAATGGTCCAGAGACTCCCTTACTGGTGCGTAATAACCCTGGGGGAACCAACGCTGCTGACAAATGCATTGTCAATGAACACAGAGTTAAAACACAGTAGTTAATTGGGATGTCCCGCGATATGAAGTGCATGGATGGGCTTCTTAGCACATACATAAGCCCAATGTCCTGTGAGATGCTGCTGCTTCTGCTCGGAATTTTCTAAAAAAATTTAAGCGGGTTGTGTGCTTACAGGATACAATAAAATCACCGTTAGGCTTGAAAAATTATAGCATGCCAGAACTTAGGGCCCTATGCAAAGAATTACGCGCTGACATCATCCACACTGTCTCTCAAACAGGAGGTGCGGGTGTTTTCTTTCTTTTTCTAGAAAATTCCTTGTTAGAGTTTGAATGCTATTGTCAAACTCTCTATGTCTCCTGGTCCTGTCCACAAAGTCATCGTAAATTTCCTACATAACATTCGAACATTCCTATGGCGAGCCATAGCTTGTCGCTGCTGTTGGCATGAAAGTTTGTGCTGAAAAGATGATTTTAACTCCAAGGATCAATCCGGTTGTCACATATTGGTGCCTTTTATTTCCAGACTCAGAAGACATCTGCAATACCCTTTATAACGTCTTCCAAATTGTGTTGCGGTCCAAAAACCCTGATGCCTTTGTGGGGCTAGAACTGGTATCCAGTCACTTGCCAGATGAACCATGGCTGTGCCTTCGTTGTGACTTGCCAGGATCCAGTCTCAGCAGCATATTCAATCCACTTTCCCTCAGGACTCCTGCAGAATGTTAACAGCTCCTCAAAATGTCGCTGGTCCATTTTCTGCAAGCAATGCTCTGACCTAGTCGTATATGCAAGCATTGTTGAGGAGTTCCGGATCGGGTACGGGGAAATAAGCACCTGTGATGAAACTCCCCCTGATCAACATTGTGGAATAGAGTTACCAATCTCTTGGTAAAAGAATAGCTCCTCAAAACGAGGAGTCTGTCTCAAGGCCCACTGTGTAGGAAAACTCTTGGTCTGGCTTTACGTCTTGAAAAACACGGGATCAAACACAGCCCCAAGTTACTTCACCTGCAATACATGTGGCTGGGCCTAAGGAGGTTTGTAAAGATTCAGCGGAATTGACTCTGCTTGAGTCTATTGAGCAATGTGACGGTCCAGTGGGGTTTGTATCTGCTAGCGTCTGTTGAAGAACTGGAATGTTTAACAGACTGGACTCTGCTTAGGTCTGTTGAGGAATTTGAAGATTCAGCAGTTTTGAATCTGCTTGGATCTTCTGAAAATTTTGAAGATTGCACATTTTACTTGGCAAGGGTCTTCTGAGAAATTTGTGAAGGTTCAACAGGTAGAATTTGCAAGGGCCTTCTCAGAATCGCAGATTTGACTGCCCCACTGCAGAACAAGTCTGATTGAGGACGGGATGCCCTGGTGGGATTGTGCAGGGCACCTGGGGTCATCCCTCGGTGTGGCTGAGTTGACTGTGGCCCTTCATTATGTCTTCAACTGCCCTTACGACAAAATTATTTGGGACGTGGGCCATCAGGCCTATGGCCACAAGATCTTGACAGGCCGGAGGGCCCAGATGCCCACCATTCGCCAGTACAAGGGCTTATCTGGTACCTCCACTCGCTTCTTCCTGAACACGCAAGTCTGCACATGAAATTCCATATGCTAGAGTTGCACACCTATGCAACTTGATTGGGACCGGAATTTGGGCAAGCAGGCTTGCTTTGTGTGTAACTCCTCTGTGCCCAGAGAAGTCCAAAATTTGGCCCCTAACAGAACACATTTTTGAGTGTGAGTTTCTGCATAGGACTAAAGGTCATTTCATTACCGTTACTGGTATGCTCCTGAAGCCTCCCGTGCTCGGCATCCAATGATATTAATGGGAAAGGATACTGATCAAAGTACATCATGCAATGCAGGGGTGCTATAATTCCCAATCAGGACTTTACATTGATGCTGTAGAATTGCCTGCATTCGTGAGCTTTTAAAATGGCTGAACGTGCCTGCGCAGGTTTCACAAAGCGTTCAGAGAGCGAGTACGATGCCTTTGGTGCCGGCCACAGCTCAACTTCTATATCGGCCGCTCTGGGCATGGCAGTTGGTCGGGATTTCAAGGTCAGTTCACTGGTCATGTAACAGGTCATAGTGAGCCCAGCAGAGAAGTGCGATCCGTGATGTGACGAAGCAAGGACGATGTGCAATTTTGCAGATTCCTCAGCAGGCTGACAATGCTCGGCCGGTGGCAGGCTAAAACAGTCACTGACTATGTGTAGTTACTTTGACATCTACTGCCTATAATGATGAGTGAAGAAAGAGGCAACTTCCTTGGGGGAAACCACAGCTTGATTTGACGAGCAGATAAATGAGCAATGACATGTGGCCAGTTTCATGGCATTGGCTGGGTGTTCTGGTAGTCCTCTCTCTCTCTCTCTCTCTCTCTCTCTCTCTCTCTCTCTCTCTCTCTCTCTCTCTCTCTCTCTCTCTCTCTCTCTCTCTCTCTCTCTCTCTCTCTCTCTCTCTCTCTCTCTCTCTCTCTCTCTCTCTCTCTCTCTCTCTCTCTCTCTCTCTCTCTCTCTCTCTCTCTCACACACACACACACACACACACACACACACACACAGAGACATGCCTCCCCAATTTCTGGTGTGCGGTTAGGATAGGCTTCACTGTTTCATATAGACACACACTCACACACACACACACACACACACACACACAGACTCACACACACACACATACTCACACACAGATAGACACGCACACACCAACATACAATCACAGATATATATGTTGAGTCAGAGGGAAGAGGGGGGGGTTGTGTGTTCGTGCGTGTGAATGTCAACATGTGAGTGTGGGAGTGTGACAGTGTGTGTGTGTGTGTGTTTGTGTGTGTGTGTTTGTGTGCGCGCGCGCACGCACACAGACACGTGTGCGCATGGTGTGTGTGTGTGTGTGTGTGTGTGTGTGTGTGTGTGTGTGTGTGTGTGCGAGAGAGAGAGGGGGGGGGCGAGTGGTGGGGGTCGGGGAGAAAGGGGGGGTTTTTGGGCGGTAGGGGCAATTGCAGTCCTCTTACCCCTCGCAAGGAGTGCTCTATAGTTCTTGCTGCCCACCTGTTCGTGTCTCTCCCGTTGTCAAACAGCAGGGAAAGCAGCCAGACACTGGGAAGCGGGAACTTTATGGCCAGGTATGGGAACCTGGAAAATCAGGGATGCATTTGGCGGATGGATGCAGTGCATCTTGCTGGGGATGCAAACAGGTTGGGACGGGATAAGAGTCATTCTAGTTCTTAGGTTGGGAGGGCTTGTGGACTCGAGAATGTGCCAGTGCTTGCCTTGCAGCAAGGATGTAACATTGTAAGAAAACAAACTTTTACTTAACCAAGGCTTTGACATCGTTGGGCACCTGTGGGGCAGAATCAAAACAACCACGCAATAGCGGTCATTGGAGATGGAGCTATTACAGGTGGCATGGCCTATGAGGCCCTGAACCATGCAGGTTTCATGAAAACTGACAAAATGATTGTCATTCTCAATGACAATAAGCAGGTTTGTCTTGCCCCCTGCTCCTAACTGGATCTTGATGAGCATTTTGCCCCCCAGCTTTAATCTGTGCTCTGGAGGAAGATTTCAATGTGAAGCACAGAGATATGAGAGTAGACAAGTAGCAATTCATGGTCTCTCTGTGAAGCCTTTTCTGTGTTACCCAACTTGTTTGATTGTTTGAAAGGCCTATGTTTGACCAAGCCCTGTGTGTACATACGATGCAAGATAACTGACATACGCATGGGGCCTCTATGGCTGACTGTGAGTGTGTCTGCGTGTGTGTTTTTTTTTGGGGGGGGGGGGGGGCCTGAAAAAGGAGACCTTCCACAGTGACATTGCTGATGTCTGCCTAGAGCTGCAACTGTTGTTGCCCATTCTTTCAGATATGCAGCAAGTCAAATATTCTGTGCTATTTGAGCTCCTTGCAACTCATGCTGTTGCCTCTTTTGAAGGGGTGGATAGATCAACAGTGGTAGTGGGCGTCTAAGACTCATCCCTGTTAAGCTGATGTTTGGGCTATTGGTGGTATATTGAGTGTACTAGATGACTTATTCGCATATCCAGAAACTAAAGCAGGAGGGATGCTCGCAGGTATCTCTCCCAACGCAGTACAATGCCGGAGATCAAAAGCCTGTGGGAGCCTTGGCCGCTACCTTAGCAGAAATCCAAGCTGACCCAAACTTACGGGAAATCCGTGAGACTATTAAGAACTTTGCTGAACAGATGCCTGCCCCCATCCGGGATTTTGCCAAAGCCGTGGATGATGTTGGGCATGACATATTATCTCAAAATAGTGGAGCCAAATTGTTCAAGGATTTGAAGCTCTGGTACATCGGCCCCGTGGATGGTCATGATGTAGGCCTTCTTGTCAAGGTCCTGCAGGGTGCGCCCATTTACCGTCAGTATCTCCCCCTAGCAAGTTGGTAGCTTGAAGTTGAGCGTTCAAGACTGGATTGCCACAGGTGGGTTGATTACAAATGTGCTCGCAGCTATTGGTATCTGATAACATTGCTCGAAATCTTGTTCCCTTACAAGGACACTCTTCTGGCCTAGGAGTTTGTTAGGGATCCCTGGCATTTTCTGAGACATTTGCCATGGACGGACATTCTTTCAGGCTGTGACGGGGTTTTACATGTGGTTACCTGGCAGGGCTAACAGTCGGGTGGCCACCCCAATTGCAAACTTCTAGCATTTTTGGGGATCAATACCTGGCACAGAGGGTCACACTTGACTAATGGGACCACCTGTAGGCTGCAGGTGGACTCGGACTCGGTCTGCTTGCGCGTATACGGAGGCACATGCACACACATGGGCACACGCACACGCGCGGGCACGCACACACGCGCGCGCACACACACACACACACACACACACACACACACACACACACACTCTCTCTCTCTCTCTCTCACTCACACTCTCGTTAAGGATCAAATGGGATGCAGATAGTGCCAATTTGTCTGGGCCTCAGAATGGACATCGCTGAGGCAAAAAAGTAGGTTAACAAGTAGACTGAGTGTATCACGGTCCTGGGAGGTGGCTTTCGCTGAAACCTCCCTGTTACATGACTCGCCCCCTGAGATTCGTCGCAATGTGTTGTGGGCATCTGGAGTATTTTAAAGGTTGGGGGGTGGGGAGCAGATGTGAAGAAAAGGCCGGACATGGGCCCTGTCCTGATTCACATCCTCACGGAGAAGGGCCGGGGATATGAGCCAGCAGAAACTTCTATGGATCGTATGCATGGCGTTGGAAAGTACGACACGAAAACTGGGAAGGCGCTGCCAAGCACCTCCAAGGTGAGTTGTACATCCCATGACTTTGGCTTCTCTCCCTGCACAATGGGAACAAAATCAGGTCAGGAAATAGCGGGTTTTTAGCGACTATCTCATTACATTCGACCTTTGTACCTCTCCTTGCATATGAAAGGAACGGCACTCGGACCTCTCCTCGCATATGAAAGGAACGGCACTCGCTCCTTTGTTACTTTGCAGCATCTTACAGTTCACAAGGGAATTTAAACTTCCGGCCGTTTTCTTAGGACCCCCGAAGCATTCGGGGTGTTTCTCTGCCAAAGGCAGAATAGGCAGCCCCAAAAGCAGGAAGCAAACAACCAAAAAAACAAACATAAACACAAGCAAAAGCAAAAGCAAAACAAAAGAGAAAGGTTACTTCCTTTGCTGATTTTAAGCTGTGGAAAAGGCCCAGATCTGCCCAGCTTCATATTGGAAAGGCTGTACAACAGAGAGAATCCAGTGTACGGAAGCTTGCGAACGTGTGCAAACAGAGATTGTTTAGAAAGGCATTTTAAAAGCAGACTGGAAAGGCTGTACAACAGAGAGAATCCGGTGTACGGAAGCTTGCAGCAAACGTGTGCAAACAGAGATTCTTTAGAAAGGCATTATAAAAGTAGACTGCATGAGAGCTGGATGTAAGTGGCAATTAGCGGGAGGGGCGACGGACCTCTAATTAACGTGCAAACGCTGCAACATTTGGATGCTGAAGGCTATAAGGGGTGGTGCAGTCAAAGAGCTACACAAACGTCTATGCGGACTCTCTGGCAGCAGAAGCTGCGCTTGACCCCAAAATCTTGGCAGTCCATGCCGCCATGGGCGGAGGGACTGGGATGAACCGATTCGAAAAGCGCTTCGCTTCGCGCACTTTTGATGTTGGTATCGCAGAACAGGTGCGCCTCTGGTGTTAGAGCCCTCATAGCATGAGACAACTGCTATTTCGCTGTTGCATTGCAGCGGTCTTCCTGCAAGGGCCTAGGTTTGGTCCTGCCTACATAACTGTTGCTATTCCACTGCAAAATTGCAGAGGTTTTGCTTCAATGGCGATCCTTGTTTCATATTGCTGCTGCGGCTGAACCAGTTGCGAAACCCAGTACGATTAATCAGCCGCAGGCTGGGAACAGACTTACTGGATTTGGCAGCTGGTTCAGCTGCAGTACATGGGCAGGAACAAGGAAACTTTGTTGAGGCACGCATACACAGTCTACAGTCTTCTGATGTTTGAATGTCAAGCTGACTGCCCATTGCACTGATTGCTTACGTGTCCAGTGAGGAATTTTACTCCCTGGCATACCCCTTGAGCGACTTCCTTGTTGGCTTCGACACTCTCGCTTAGAATTCTCCTGCTGTCTTTAGGCCATCTCTGCTGAAGTACACAACATAGGTATGCTTTGGGCTGTTGCCTACATAGCAAAGGTTTGTCCAAGGCGCATTGGCACAAGATGTCCATGGGCAGGCTTATTCACGATCCATCACAAGCAGGTTCATGAGCTTGGACCAACAGGTCAAGAAAATTACTCCAAGTCCCTTGAGAGGCTTTTCCTGTTGAAGAAAAGACGCAAGCGATGCGTCTTAGAAGAAGGAACTCAGAATACCATGGTGGATCCCATGTCCTACTGCAGTACCAAAGCGGGGCCTGGCACTGGTATAGTTATGGAGAGGTAGTTTATGCACTGAGAATCTGGGGCTGGCTGGTTTGGCACAGCATGCGGTCACTTTTGCTGCTGGACTAGCATCGGAGGGTCTCAAACCCTTCTGCGCCATATACTCCACTTTCCTCCAGCGCGCCTTCGACCAAATCATCCATGATGTTGCACTACAAAATCTGCCAGGTATGGGCTCTGAACGCTCTTTCCTCCATAACATGTGCCCGGGCAGGACCCAGGTTGGATGTATGTCAACTGATGGTTTGTGGGCCCTATTCAAAAGCAATTTGCACTCTGATATAGCTAGAGTGGCTTGGTGTGCAGCTGGGGATCGGCAAAGTCTGCCCTGAGGGAGTTTAAGCTGTCTTTTGGCAACCCAGAAAGAAATGCGCTGGTTTGCTTATCCGACTATTGAATCCCAACTTCCTGCTGCGATGCAGTTCGTTTTGCCATAGACCGTGGCGGCCTTGTCGGAGCGGACGGCGCCACTCACGGTGGATTTGCAGATGTGACATACATGGCATGCGTGCCAAATATGGTTGTCATGGCGCCATCGAACGAAGCAGAGTTGTGCCATGCCGTAGCAACCGCCGCAGCGTATAATGATGGACCCTCCTGCTTCCGCTTCCCCCGCGGGGACGGTATAGGTGTGGACATGGAAGCTGAAGGTGTCGACCCTAAGTCCTTCAAGGGTCAACCTTGGGAGGTGCGCCCCATTTCTACCCCTGACACTGCATAAGGATCCCTGAAGAAGGGGTTCACATTAGCTGCCTCTTCCCTCACTGCCAGTGTGCGAGATTTAACCGATTACCCCCCCCCCCCCCCAAAATTCGAGGAAGATGTTCCTCCTCTTTGAAGGAAATTGGACATGCCTCTGCAGAGGACACCCACTTAGTTTTGTTTGGGAGGGACGGAAGACTTGCTTATGGGATGCCTTGACTCTTTCATTTGCCAATACATCTATTGAACCCTTTCGAAGGAAATTGGACATGCCTCGGCAGAGGACTGCACTTAGTTTTGTTTGGGAGGGACGGAAGACTTGCCTGTGGGATGCCTTGACTCTTTCATTTGCCAATACATCTATTGAACCCTGTCATCACTTCTAAGATTTCCATGCTGGGATAAGTGAGACATCGACATAGGGTCGTGCATTACTACAATCTTGCTGGCTGTGGCCCACCAGCTGGAGCCAGAAACTTGACAGGACCCACACATGCAAGCTTGGGGGGGGGGGGGGATGAGGTTCATGGGAAGCTCAGAGAACCCAAGAACCTGACTGTTCTATAAGAATTAGTAATGAAACAAAAATTTCAAAAGTGAAGCTCAGAGACCCCAAGGACCTGACTGTGACACAAGAATTAGTACTGAAACAAAATTCCAGGAAGTGCAGCTACTTGGGACGTGGAGTCAAAGGCAATAAGATGAAGGTCGCTTTTCTTGTCCTTCTAATTGCTCCATTCCAAGCTAGGCATTCAACCCTTTCTTTCATGTGTAAATGCCTATCAAAGGAGCGGTGCGCCTCTAAAACAAGAAACAATACGTAGGATTATGGTACTGGAATGTGGGGGGACTGTTGCGGGTCAAATAAACTAACTCGAGCTAGCGTTCTCACTTAATCTTCGACGGACCTGCAGCCTTTTCCTCTTCTTATCAGTAGGCAAGTAACATTGTTCACATGCCTCAACCATTCAGCAGGATCAGTTGTTGAAGTTGCGCCCATCTGTATCCAACAGCATGCATGGGCTGCAGATCGGTAAGGGAGTTATACGACGGCTTGGCAAGCATGCGGCACTCCTGGGCTATGGCACAATGGTGAATGATTGTCTGGCAGCTGCAGAAGAACTGGCAAAGAAAGGAATAGATGTTGCAGTAATGGATATGCGATTCTGCAAGCCTCTGGACACACAACTGGTTGAGCAAGCCGCGAAGAATTATCCGATCGTTATTACTGTGGAGGAAAATGCTATCGGCGGTTTTGGCTCACACGGTATGTGCCTTCCTGAAGCTGGCTTATCCATGTCAATGCAAATGAAAGGAAGCTGTTGCCCCAGCGCCAGCTCTTGTGCCATCCTGTCATTGAGCTAGGTCGCAACTCAAATGTTGTCTTGCATTGATTGAGTCTCACCTGGAAAGACATGCGCAAAATATCACCAAGACCCCCCCCCCCTCTCTTCCCGCCCCCGGGGCCTTCGACAAAAAAAGAGAAGAGGAGTTTCTTCCCCAATAAAAAGGGACAAGCATGGTTTGGCCTGCATGCAGACAGGCCCTCGTATCTGTCTTTCCGTCGATTTTGCTGATAGAACCCCTCTGCCCACTTCCCAAAACCCCCCCCCCCTTCTCTCGTCCCCTTCCACCTCAAGCTCTCCTGTCATCCTACCAGGGGCCATCTCCTGCATTTTCATACCCTTTCACTCCCCCTCCATTCTGCGTGCTTCCCCCCTTCTCTCTCCTTCCCTCCCCCCCTCCCCTCCCCCCTCCCCCCCCTCTCCCTCCGTGCCCCCCCCTCTGTGTGCATGCGCGCGCATGCGTGCATGCATGCATGCGTGTGTGTGTGTGTGTGAGTGTGTGTGTGTGTGTGTGTGTGTGTGTGTGTGTGTGTGTGTGTGTGTGTGTGTGTGTGCACGAGTGCACGCCTGTGCGCCTGTGCGTGCGTGTGCCAGGGCTCTCTCCGGCTTGTATGCCTCCTTCCTACCTCCCTTGCCTCTCGCTATCCGTATCCCCCGCTCCTGGGGCCAGCAGACTATCAGACAATTCCTCCTTGGAAACCTTCAAGCACAGGATGTCGCTCTTAGCAAAGGAATATTGCTGTTTCTAATTTGCAAGTTGAGCATTCATCAAAAGCCAATCTGCATTTGCTCAGTAGATTGGTGGCATGAAAGGCAATGCCTGGCACAGACCCGTGTCTTCTTTTAAGCAGCAGTGAGCAAAAAGCTAGGATGTGAGAGATGCCAGAACAAGTGAGCAAAGCTAGAATGTGATAGACGCCTTACATCACTGTTGGGGTTTTGGGAGCAGTTGCCAACCATCTGGTGAAGACTGGTCTTCTGGATACGGCGGTGAAGTTCCGTTCCATGATCCTGCCGGATAGATACATTGATCATGGCACACAGGCGCAACAGCGTGAAGAGGCAGGCTTGAATACCACTACCATAGTGGCAAAGGTTGAAAGCCTTATGCCCTACAACTCCAATAATGGGGTCCATGCAAATGGGGTCCATGCAAATGGGGTCCATGCAAATGGGGTCTGATTTGACTGCTTTCTGGGGCAAATGAAAGCAATTCTAGCACCCTGGTTGATGCATTTTTGAAGAAGTGCATTTATTTCATATCCCATTTTTTAGTCGGTCTTTGAATTCTGCATTTCAAGATTTCAGACATGTCTGTATTGTTGAGGCTTTGTGAGACTTTCTTGTCCTGGATGGCTGCGCTGTCTGCACATGCCCTGAAATAAATGGACCATCAGCCTGTGAGGCCCCTTTCTGAAGAGAGTGTTAAGGGAATGTGAAGGAGAAGGCAAATAAGGTTTACAAATGGAGGGAAGGGATAATCTGTCACATTATGCGCAGCTGCTCCAGGTTTGTGTGGCTTAGATTTAATTTCAACAATTTAATGCCAGCTTTGCAAGAGCATACTGTTTCGTAGCCATTTAGGGCTTGGCATATGGAGTTTAAACCAGAGCAGATACTTGTTCAATTTCCATGACTCTGAGCCAGTGAAAGCACTGTCAGCCATAGGTTATTCAAAGACCACAATTGGAGACTCTGGATATTGTAGGGAATGTGGAGTATCTGTTTGTCTATCTAAGTAAATGACCAGCATATAATTTGTCTGAAGACTGCTATCATATGAGTCTTTTTATCCAGCTCTCTGTTTGGGCAGTTAAATGTCTGCTGTACAAGGCTGTGCTGCACCAGCAGAGAGTCCACTGTGGCTTCCTGCCTTTGCATCTGACAGGACCCTCATGTCCAGTTAGCTGTATACAAATAGTATTTTTCCGTGCTGTTTGTATACATATCATCAAATAAGCATATGTATAACTTCTAAGCTAAACTATTATGACCTTGACATTGTATGATTGTCATTAGCCTGGAAAGAGGAATAATGCCTTGTATGTGGGTACTTGGCTTGTCCTGCTCGTCAGAAGCCATCAATTGAACGTTGACGTGTTTCTAAATTTGTGTCGGTCGGCAATGCCGTCATGAAGTCGGACTTCCAGAAGTAAGAAAGTGAGCATTAGATATTTAGTTACGTCCTGTGGAGCTGCATTGCCGCTGAAACTGGAAACTGGTGTTGTATCCCTAGAAAGGGCTTCTACGGTACAGAATAGATTGGACATTTCATTATCAGTCCGGTTTGTTGTGCAGAGATGTGAGTGGTAAAGCTTCTGCTTATCCCATAGAGACCAGCCTGGCCCGTAATTGAGGAGACGCGCGTAGGCTTGAGGAAGTTCCTCCAGAACTGCCCCCACTGTTTCTGGGTGTCCACAGTGGAGATGCTTCTTAGTTAGAAAAATGCAGAGTGGTGCTGATGTCCGACCTGCATCCTACAATGCCATATCTGCAGCTGCTGCTTGTCAGGCTGTTATAAGGGAGTGCATTTTGCGCACATGTATGCATGCCTCGGGGTGTGTGTGTGTGTGTGTGTGTGTGTGTGTGTGTGTGTGTGTGTGTGTGTGTGTGTGTGTATGTGTGTGTGTGTGTGTGTGTGTGTGTGTGTGTGTTTGGGGGGGGAGAGAGGGGGGGGGGAGGAAAGGGGGGGGAGAGGGAGGGAGGGAGGGAGGGAGGGAGGGAGGGAGGGAGGGAGGGAGGGAGGGAGGGAGGGAGAGAGAGAGAGAGAGAGAGAGAGAGAGAGAGAGAGAGAGAGAGAGAGAGAGAGAGAGAGAGAGAGAGAGAGAGAGAGAGAGAGAGAGAGAGAGAGAGAGAGAGAGAGAGGGGGGGGGGGGGGGGAGGGGGGGGAGAGGGGGAGAGATTGGGAGGGGGACAGACTTGTGTGGGTACGTGCGCGCGGGCTGTGTGTGTACGTGAGCTGGGTGTCAATCGACGACCCTATCACAACCTTCTCTCAAGAAACCTGTCGGAGTTGCCAATGGCTCCATACCACGTTATATGTGAGTACTGTCGGACTATACATATTTGTAAATTCATATCTTTGCTGCAAGGTTTGGTGATTTATAGTGGGGCTGAATTGCCCAAGTCAGTCAGACATTAACCGCGGTAGCTTGAACCTGCTGTGTCATGGAAGGCTCTAGTGCTGGCGGTTCTTACTATTCAGCGTGTTTGAAGTCCTAGAAATTCATGAGCCTCTTAGAAAACGTATCTATAGACTTCATACCCTTTCAACAACTTATCCATGGACTGCCATGCTCCTTATGCAAGTGATCCTCCCAATAGGAAACCTACATTAACAATCAACAATGAGCCATATTGACGGTGTGGGCGGCTCGGCAACGGGTGCCGTCTAATACACACGGCAGGACACTAATTGGGAAAGGAATGGGCCCCCAGCTGGACGCTGCTGCTCAGACAGGGCTACTCTCCCCACCGTCCGGCCCTGCAGAGTAGCGAGTCAGGCGCTTGAAATTCAGAATGCTATAGAAGATTCTGGGGGCAAGTTCACTGCCACAGAATCATCATGAGGTACAGAAGGTGTCACGCCGTATGTGTTTAACAGCAGTAATGTTACACCTGTCGCACTCGCATTCGTATCACCCAAACAATTAGTTAGTTTCAGATCTTTGACCCACAAGCAGTCCAAAAACGACCCCTTCACTTTCTGAAAATTGCCACAATTGAGAGGTGAAAAGCATATCTTTCTGAC
Organism: Botryococcus braunii; assembly: GCA_002005505.1. Taxonomy (NCBI): domain Eukaryota; kingdom Viridiplantae; phylum Chlorophyta; class Trebouxiophyceae; genus Botryococcus; species Botryococcus braunii. Next base: position 55,754 of record MVGU01001496.1, on the reverse strand, counting down.
CCCTTTCTACTGCTCACAACTGATTCTGATCAGACGCCGCTTTTACTGTGGCAGAGTTCATTCAAGCTTACATCCAATGATTGGATCGTTACAGTGATTGGTCGAGGCCAGAAGGTGGTTGCAAAGTAAACGATATATATATCCAAAATCGACGCGTGTGTGTGTGTTGTCTGTGTGACTGGCGGCCAACCACGGTGGGTGATTCCCAAAGGGGTTCCTATCGGCACAAGCACGTTTTTCACTAGATCACGGAAACGGAGTTTTTCCCTGACGACAAGCCTTACCACGTGGGGTTTACAATGTAGTTTTTCCTATGATCTCTTGGGATGTAATCTGCCTTCCTTCCTTCCTTCCTTCCTTCCTTGCTGATTTTTTTGTGGCCTTCAAGATGAGTTGGTTGCTGATGGAGTGGTAATCGTGTCAACGGTCACCAGCCCGGCTTCATATTCTATGTGAAAACAGTCCTCGACGCGTATTGTCGCGATGGGCAGCGGCTAATGTAGTGAGAACCTTCGAGCTTTGGTAATTACGGCGTGGCCCCAGCGTAATTGTCTCAGACAACTAATACGCATAATCTACAGACTACACACCAGAGAATATCATCCACGAGTGATGTGGCTTTCCTAACTTTACAAAAGCGTGTAAAGTGTGCATGATAGGGACGCGGGGGAAAAAAACAAGTTTTTAACGGGAACAAAGTTTTAAAGAAATACATCAGTCTCAGGGCGCCGATGCCCGAATAGTCACGTGTGGACATCCAAATGGCTGCAAGTTAAAAACCGTGAAATTACATGTAAGAAGAACAATAATGAAAAAAGAAGCAATGATGCTTGCAAAAACCCGGGGGGGGGGGGGGGGGGGGACAAGAAGGGGAACAAGAGACATGTAGGAATGAGTATAGGGAGGGAGAGGGGGGGGGGGGAAACAGGGGTAGAGAGAGGGGGGGGGGGGGGGGGAGAGAGAGAGGAGAGAGAGAGAGAGGAGAGAGAGAGAGAGAGAGAGAGAGAGGAGAGAGAGAGAGAGAGAGAGAGAGAGAGAGGGAGAGAGAGAGGAGAGAGGAGAGAGAGAGAGAGAGAGGGGGGGAGGGGGGAGAGAGAGAGAGAGGAGAGGAGAGGAGAGGAGAGAGAGAGAGAGAGAGAGAGGAGAGAGAAGAAGAGAGAGGGGGGGGGGAGAGGGGGGGGGGGGGGGGGGGGGGGGGGGGGGGGGTGTAGGGAGGGAGTACACTTAGCATGGGGAGGCATTCTCATGGTAGAAGGAGTTTTGACCTAAACCCTGTAATAGTTTTTAAGTGCTGGAAATAGTTGGGGCAGAAATAGTCACAATCCCCCGAAAAAATAAGTGGCGGTCGAATGTACAGGGCGAAATTGCCTAAGGTAGCCGCACGTGCCTAGGGAAGCGAGACACAGCCATGTGTAGCTTTAGTGCTGACGTGGTATGTACTGCCAAGAGTACGATGAACCGACTCTCTCTTTTGCACTTGGGCAAATTTTCTAAGGTGGGCAAGCGGGCGGCTCGGCAGTGGTCCAGCGTCGTCACGCCTGAAATTCAAAAAAAAAAAAAAAAATCCCTTTCCAAATAAAAGTTGATTAGAAAGCAAGGCACAAGGCCGTGTATTTGAAGAGGGACGGTCAGGGCGTGTGAGTTTTCAGGTAAGCCAGTGTACTCCGTACAAGGTTCGGGGGTCACTTTGCTTAAAATGCAATTTTGCATGCTGTATTTTCGTGTGGTATGAAGAGGATAGGAGCCCAGCATGGCTTTGGGTGCCACTATCCAAAGGATTGGCCCTTAAAAGAGGTGTGTGTGGGCCCGTCCCCGCGAGCAAGGTCTAAGGGGAAACCTTGTGAGGCTTTAAACGCAAGGGCCGAAGGGGACAAAACTTGGGGAAACAGAAATTCTGGGCCTTGTCAAAAATTTGGGGATTGCTCGCAATCTATTTAGAGTCATGGCTTGCTAGCCCCATGCGCTAATAACAACTCACAAAGGGACCGTTTAATGGCACGCTTGTATGCAGAGCCCCCATCTAGATGTAGCAACAACTTCTCAAAGTGACCGCCACTTATTTTTTCGGGGGAGTGTCAGAACCTGGATGAAAACTTTGAAATGCAAGCGATAGTTTACGGTAGCGTGACGCGTCTGTATGGGGCTGTAGACATATGCTGAGGTACAGCCTAGGGAGGCATGGCCATTACATGAAGCGTTTAGACATACCCCCAGTAGCTTTTGAAGGTGCTGTATAAAGTTTGAATAATTATGATAAGAACCTGGATGAATGCTGTGAAATGCAAGTGTTAGTTTGCGGTAGCGTGACGCGTTTGTGTAGGGCTGTGATTTACAGGATGGGGAGGCATGCCCATGACAGCAAAAGTTTAGACATATCCCCTGTGACTATCCAAAGTGTTGGACAAGGTTTGAAAAATTATGATGAGAGCCAGGATGAAAACTTTGAAATACAAATTTTAGTTTGCGGTAGCGTGACGCGTATTGTGGGGCTTTGCTGGTTTACAGCATGGGGAGACATGCTGCTGACAGCAAAAGTTATTCCTACCCCCTGTGACTAGTGAAAAGTGCTGGACAAGCTTTAAACAAACATGATAAGAACCTGGATGAAAGCTTAGAAAAAATTAAGATTTCAGTTTGCGATAGAGCGAGGTGTCTGTGTAGGGCTTGTTCTAGTTTACTGCATGGGGAGGCATGCCCATGACAGCAAGAGTTTAGACATATTCACTGTGACTATTGAAAGTGCAGGACTGTTGAAAGTGCTGTAAATTTCCTTAAAAGGTTTGAACGAGCATAATAAGAACCAGGATTGAAAACGTTGAAACATAACTTTCAGTTGCGGTACCGTGACGCGTGTGTGTGTGTGTGTGTGTGTGTGTGTGTGGTGTGGTGTGTGTGGTGTGTGTGTGTGTGTGTGGTGTGTGTGTGTGGCTTGGCTGGTTTACAGCATGGGGAGGCATGTCCATGACAGCAGACATGTAGATATGCCCCTGTGACTATACAACGTGCTGGACAAAGTTTTAACACGTATGATAAGAACCTGGAGGAAAGTTCTGAAATGCAGGTTTCAGTTTTCGGCAGCGTGACGTGTGCGTGTGTGGGCTGTTATGGTTTATAGCATGGGGAGCCATGCCCATGACAGAAAGAGGTTAGACAGACCCCATGTGACTATTCAAAGCTCTGGACAAAGCTGGAACATCTATGATAAGAAACATGATGAAATCTTTGAAATGCAAGTTTCAGTTTGCGGTAGCGTGGTTTGTGTGTGTGGGGCTTTTCTGATTTACAGGCTGGGGAGGGATGGCCATGACAGCAAAAGTGTAGACCTACCCACTGTGACTATTTGAAAGTGCAGGACAAAGTTTGAACAATTATGATAAGAACCCGGATGAAAGGTTTGAAATGCAAGTTTAAATTTTCGGCAGCGTGAGTATGGGGTTTGACTAAGTCACAGCATGGGGAGGCATGCCCCTGACTGCAAAAGTTTAAACACACCCCCTATGACCATTGAAAGTGCTAGACAAAGTTTGGACAATAATGATAAGACCCTGAATGAAAGCTTTGAAATGTAAGGTTAAGTTTGCGGTAGCGTGACGCGTCTGTGGGGGCTTTGCTGATTTGCAAGATTGGGGAGGCATGCCCATGACAGCAAATGTTTGGGCAAACCCCCTGTGACCAGTGAAAGTGCGGTTAGGATAAGCTTCACTGTGACTTTAAATTTTTTTTACATCTATGAGAAGGACGTGGAGGAAAGCTGTGAAATGTGGGTCTTTAAGTGTGTGGTAGCATGACGCATCTGGGAGAGGCTGCGCCCCTCCACACACACCCTGTGGTGTTTTCGAAAGTGTTGGACTCATTTTGGCCCATTTATGCTAAAAATACACACATTGCCCACGTAGTGTACTGGGTGGCAAATAACAAACAGGAAAGTAGAGGTCGGGCACAAAACTCAGCAAAAATTGATAGATCTATCTCCAGAAAACTTTATGAGCACAAATCTCTCTCTCTCTCTCTCTCTCTCTCTCTCTCTCTCTCTCTCTCTCTCTCTCTCTCTCTCTCTCTCTCTCTCTCTCTCTCTCTCTCTCCTCTCTCTCTCTCTCTCTCTCTCTCTCTCTCCCCCCCCCCCCTCTCTCTCTCTCTCTCTCTCCCCCCCCCTCTCACTCACTCTAGATCTCTCTCTCTCTCTCTCTCTCTCTCTCTCTCTCTCTCTCTCTCTCTCTCTCTCTCTCTCTCCTCTCTCTCTCTCTCTCTCTCTCTCTCTCTCTCTCTCTCTCTCTCTCTCTCTCTCTCTCTCTCTCTCTCCCCCCCCCCTGTCCCTCCCTCTCCCTCTCTTTCCCTCTCAATATCACCTTCAGTATTTGGCCCCTGGATTCCGCGTCCCTGAATGATGGAATTTTGGTATGCGATTAGAATAGGCTTCACTCTTACTTTTAAATCATGGCAATCGGGCAGCAAACAAACAAGAAACATACATGCCCAAACAAGGAAATCACTTGGCAAGAGGTGAAAAACATGCCCATATAGGTCATATGCAAATCGATGCGTGCAAAAAACTATGTACTGTTTTGCGCAGAAGAAAGGAAGGATGAAAAAAGAAGTGTGGGTGTTTGGCCCAGCATAATTATCGAGAGGTGGGAGTTTAGGGCTCTCGACCCCATCTTCCTTATCCTTAGACTACCGAGGCCAGGGAATGTCTCCTACCCTTCATGACATTAAAACAAGCAAGGTATTACACAGCCAGTGGACTTGCACATGCGTCAAAAGAAGAAGAGGAGGAGGAGGAGGAGGAGGAGGAAGAAGAAGAAGAAGAGAAGAAGAAGAAGAAGAAGAAGAAGAAGAAGAAGAAGAAGAAGAAGAAGAAGAAGAAGAAGAAGAAGAAGAAGAAGAAGAAGAAGAAGCTAAAAAGCTATGGGGAACGTACAAGCAGCCCTATTAGTACTAAAATGCTTAAACCCCCCAGGCAGACCCTGCCTTGGTGGGGGGTGCGGATGGGGCATGGGTGGATGCGGGGTGGCGGGGACGTGTGGATGCAGGCTTAAATACGGAACTCGGGCGTACTGCGCTGAGTTTTTCCTACACATCGTGTTTGTCCCGGTACCCCAGGGATCGGCACCCACACATTTTTCCTTTCCCCGGGCCCCGGCCCCCCCTTTCCCCGCCCCCCCCCCCTTGTTTTTCCCTTTCAAGGAAGACTGGGGCGTCGGGAGTCCCTGGCTCCGGCCTCGGGCATATGGCGCTGCTGTTTGTCGCCGACGGGACTTCCCTTACCCCTGGGATAGGCACCCACACTTTTTTCCAAGGAAGAAGTCCGCCCCGTTCTCTCCGTACATATGCTAAGCTCCGTTCCACCCAGCATGACCTAGAGGCCCGCGGGAGCCCTCGAGAACTACATAATCGAATCAGACTTCCCAAGCACTACGCTCCCTGCCATACCCTGTCCCTCCGTGTCTGCTGGGTCATACTGTTGGATGTGAACCAATTATTAATGAGCTCATGTTTGAATTGGTTCATATTGTGTTGGCACACTTACTGCAACTGTTAGTATTGAGAAGTGTTAATCATGTTGCGTAAGCACATGACTATCATGATTTCATAGAAGATGTTAATAAGGTGCTATGAGAAACCATGGAGTATAGCTGTCAAACAGAAGAATTTGATTATACTTCATAGGTTGTGATGTTCTTGGTATGCTGTGGTTACAAACGTACTTTGTAAGCATATGCATCTGTACGTGAAGGATTACCTGCATACATACGT
>MVGU01001496.1:0-45000 GCA_002005505.1 Botryococcus braunii | reverse complement strand
GCGAGGCATGTGTAATACGTGTTTGGATCATGATACATAGACTACCATCTTACTTGAGTACGAGAACAACGGAGCACCCATGGCTCATCTCTTATGGTGACACGAATTCGCCATTTCGTGTTACCTTCGAAGGTAACACGAAATGGCTCCCTATGGAAGATTTTCTTGTCTTTTTGGCTTCACCATACGCTCGGCATGTTCAGCATGCATGTTTGCCACACATGCATCTGCCGCATGAGACAAGGCGCACATAGACCGGGAGGGTGGTTTGGTACGTAGTATATTGAATTAAACAATGGAAAGGTATGCCCAACCCCTTAAGGTGCTCAGGGACGGAGTTCTGCCGGAAAAACAGAACCTGCTTGGTGTGCTTGATGGCAAGAATGCCATCAAGCACACCAAGCATATTTGATGAGGAACTGACTGAAGGTCTGGACCGCCTGAAAAACATTGATGGAGGAGACACAAGTGCAACCCGTCTGCATGCACCATTTGATATCCAAGTGTCCTTCTTATATTGTTGTTCGTGTTTCACCGTCACGTCTGACCATGGCCCCTTGCTTCCGCGGACCAACATGTAGCATACGTCGTTTGCGGTGTGGATATGCTTCAAACTCATGTCTAAGCTAAAGTGTCGAGCCAGCCAATCCCCCAAACTTGCCAGCCGTGATTGTACCTGATGTCCGGCAAAGCCCTTAAAGTTTACCTTACCATGAGAGAGACGCACCCCACCCCTGGGGTTATATATAGTAGCCTACTATTATAGTAGGCCTACTAGATAATAGGCTGACTATATCGGAGGCCTGCTGTAACGCTACAACGTAGAACGATCCACCTGCCAAAAGGTTAGTTTGTTTCAGCTTTAGCCCGTTTACATGCGTTACCATGTTCACTACTAAGTACGGTTTACAGCAAGGGCCAAACTACTACAGCTGGCCAGCAATGATATCAAGCTTGTCAGAATCCGGGTGATGCTTGAACCTTCCTTACAATGAAGGAATACTCTAATGCTTGAACCTTCCTTACAATGAAGGAATACTCTAAGTAATGTCCTCGGGCATGTAGGAGCAGAACTTCCGGGCCGCACTGCGACACCGACCTTCAGAATGTAGAATGTGCTGCATTCCACACATGTTTTTAAAAATGCAGATGTACTCCTTACAGTTTTTCGTTCTTGTAGTGGTGCAAACCATAGTATCTTTTTGTATTGGTGTAAACATTATTGTATTATTGTATACATAACATACAAAGTGGAATATACATATACCACATTGTCCGGGATGGTATGGTACCCGCAGGTACGCTCAATGGATGTGACATCATATGACCCACGTGGCTACAGTTACGAAGACACGTGAAGGACATCGTTGTTAATTCAAACCCAGTCGTCCCGAAATAGCCATGTTCCTCATCCATGAGCCTCGCAAATCCGTGCGTTTACACAACAATTTTAGAACTTCCGAAATGTGTATTCCAGAAGTTATATGCTACACGTGAGGAGTTTGTAACAGCTCTGGCTGGATTGCGTTCCCAAGGAAATCGTTGTTACGGACGACCCTCCCGCATGTGCTGTGCGCTCTGCTCTCAAGGTGCTTCTGGGTTCCTGCAAAAGCCACAAAATTCTAGTAACATTTATGTCGATCCATCGCTTTTCACAAGTTCGCAGCTTTGCTGTGCTCTTTGTGCATGCTCTTGCAAAGTTAACAATACTTCCGTCCTCGAGAGTAACTGAGGCGGAGCCTATGAATCGGCCATACCCCTACTCTAACTAAATACTCATGATTGCCTCTCTTACTGCATTCAAGGCCTTTCGCCGACTACCCGGCTTAAGTACACGGACAGCAGTCGCAGGGTCCTGCACGTCCAGCTCACACTGTCATTTGGGTTTGTTCAGGCTGATTTCGAACCGCGCAATTCTCTGAAATTCACTTAAAATGGCAGCAGGATGGTCTGTAAGATTAGGAGTCCTTGCTGTCGTCTTCGTTGCGAGCTGCGTCTGGGTGGAGGCTGGGAGGATATCGACAGAGGTAGGAGCGACTCTTCCCAAGGGTGCATGGAGGAACATCATGTCCCGAAACTCAGAATAAATCAAAGTAGTCAGCAGGACTCCACAAGATTAAGATAAAATAGCGTAGGCTCAACAAGTTTGTGTCCTTGCTTGAGCAGGACAAGATTTGCTTGAGAAGTAAAATCAGTGCCAAAATTGGCATACTTGACGTAGTTAGATCATTGGCAATCGCAATGCTCAGCGGAATATGCAAGGAATATGGATGATTTACTTGATGGTTATGAGGGCGAAGAACTGGGACTTCATATTGTAAAACAAGGTCAGCTGTACATGTAAATGGCAATTGAAGACAAGCAGCATGGGATTCTTACCTAGTGTTGCTTGTCATGCAACTTACCTGGACTACATTGCAAGGATGTACATGGTGAGACTTTACTTAGAGAGGTGTTCCCTCCTCTTGGAAAATGATTGCATAAAGGTGTAGATGGTACCACATAGGTGTTGCAATAAGGGATGTGGTTGTTTTGCCAGCTGATGCTACGACAGAAGTCGCCAGGAAATCCCTTAGGACATGTAGCACAGTACTCTCTAACCTGGAAAGCAGTTCATTGTTAGGAGAGACAGAGGCAATGAAGGTGGTGTAGGTTGCGACATACCCTTACGAAAACGTGCATTTGTCTGTATTTGAAGGTATGGCTCACGTGTACAGTGTCTGTATTTACTCACAGTTTCTGGAGCTGCAAAGATATCTTTGGCTGGAATGGATTGGTTGGAGTGCCAGGACAATAAATAGGTGAGAGGCAAGTTATGTGTTGCACGGTTCGGAGCAAACTCTGAAAGGAGTGGCTGCATCTGGCTGCGCAGACTTACCGGAGCAAAATTTCCCGTCCTTTGAGGCGGGCAAACCTGGCAGAAGTGTTGTTCCAAATGGTTGAGGATGAGCCAGCAGAAAACGCTACCTCTGCAGCTCCACCAGTGGACAGAGTCGAGCACATCGGCCACGGGGGCAGTGTCAACCTTCTCGAGCCTGTAGAAAAAGCATTTGGAGCATCAAAGTATTTGGAGGGAGTCAAGGAGACGATTTATGTGAGAACCCTACTGACATCTGCATCACTCCACAAACAATCATATCCCCCTCTCCCCTTAATGCACATTCCATCACACACAAAACCCCAACAGGCACTCCCCCCCAAAAAAGCATTGAGTCAGTGCTCGTTCCAATCGAGGGGGGCGTAGAGAGTCTATGCGCATGAATCCCTTGTCTAGTATCCTTCAAGGCGGTTGACCTTCAAGACTTCCAAGATCCAGTTAACCTCTTGGTAAGAAACATTCCCCTTCATTGCTTCTTCGTGGACGCTTGTGACATAGGATGGGAGGGGGCCTTTCGGCGACAGGCCTGCTGGTTGCCTTCTTGACCTTGGAATGCATACCCATGTCTTCTTACAACAGTCACCTGACCTTCTGTCACAGACGCTTCTCTGTTCGTCCCTCCGCTTCAAATAGCTCAATAGGGACCAGCCTCCCTTAATGGTCTGATCGCCCTGGCTTCCCTGTCAATGGTCATTCAAGTCCTCTTTCCTGGAATTTCTGTTCCAATTGCAGCACTCCCTTGCCAGGAATTTGTGCTTACATAGTATACATGGGCCATGCGGTTGGGAGGCGTGCTTGCATGTCAAAGACCGACTCTAACAACTCTCTTGAGAGGCAAGGATGTCCTGCAAAGAGTCATGAACATATTGGTCATGGGACAGCGGGCGCATTGTTTGTCAAACTCATGCATATACATTACATTGTGGCTGCCCCAACAGACTCGCCGCCCGGTTACCTCCCCCCCCCCTCCCTTCCCATGTCTCTTTTCCTGTCCCTGTGTATGTGTCTGGGGCTGTTTGGAATGATGTTGAAATGCCCAGCGTTTGGGGATATGAAAGACTCCGTTTGGGGAATCTGCAGAGCGAGCCCCGTATAGACACGGATACACTGCCGCCCCCACCAGAGGCGCCCGCTGAGGTGAGCCTGAATCTGGTAGAAACCCCGCCAGAACAGCCCAAGAAAATCACACTGCTCCCAGCCAACATCATTATCAAGAAGAGGAAGAAGAGGCCTCCACCCCCTGTGGCCGGCCGGCGCATGGCCGGACCACCACCGTCACCGGTGCAGGCCCCGCCTTCTCCCAGCCCAGCACCCTCCCCAGACTTGTCCCCGCCCCCACCCACCGTTTATCCACCCCCGCCCACCTCGCGGCCACCGCCAGTGGCTCAGCAGCAGGAGGACAGCCCGCCCACCTCGAGGACGTGGCCTCCGCCAGCGAAGCGCCACGTGAAGCCCCCCGCCCCCGAGGGACCTCCCCCGCCTCCCGGCAAGCACAAGAAGTCGCACAAGCTCCAGCACCTCAAGGCCCGGATGGAGGAGAGGCTTGCAGACGCTGGCGTAACAGTCCATGACTAAGCTTTCAACTGGCCCCTGCTTTCGCTGCTCGAGACGTACGTGCGCATTTGTGTGTGTGTGTGTGTCTGTGTCTGTGTCTGTAGCGAGAGAGGGGGAGAGAGAGTGTGTGTTGGTGAACCCTGCCCCAGCTCAGACCCATGGAGCTTCGTACGACGTAGTGCTCAACAAAGTTGTACAGTTGCTTGGAAGGACACGTCTGTTGTCTGGCAAAAGATACCCGTGGTTGTAACAAGCAGCTGTGCATGCTAGTCTCAGGGCTGGTTCCGGAAGCAAACATCTTGCTTGATGGGATGAGAACCACTGGGCGGTGCACAGCGTCGCTCGTAAATTTCAAACCCTTCTGGGGGGTGGGGTGAGAGCTCATTAGCAGTACTGAAAGTAATAGTATCTGAGGTCCTTGTTCGTGGTGAAAAAGAACCACGAACAAGGCAGATCACGGCTAGAGCAGACTGGATGATGCTGGTCTAGTCTTTGCTGGTCATTGAGTGCATGACCGGACAAAGGTGTGTTGAGGTACACAATCAGGAAGGCAGTAGCAGAAGCTGGGGCATCTTTTTCATGGCTAAGCACGATGTGGATTCGTCCATGGCTAAGGGTACCTTAGCCATGGAAATTAGTAATGGACAATGTGGCTTCCTAAACTCTTAAGATGTGTCTTGGTCCCTGTACATATGTAGATTGGGGTTGGCACTCTCCACAAAAAGGTCCTTTGCCCATGATTTTAGGGAAGGTTTGTTTGTTTATGTGTTAGAAAAACCACAACCTTACATGGGTCCGCTCAAAGTGCCGGCACTACACTGTCAAGTCCGCGTTTCAGGCCGCTTCTAAACGTCTGTCATGCTTTCGATTTGGCAGAGGGAAACAGTAGGAAGGAGGATCACATTTTGATAGGTCCACACTTCGTATTGGATACCGTGCCCTAATCAGAATCTATTGCTACTGCAAGTCCTAAGTCTTGCATGCCATCCTTCCAAGACTGCTAGGTTTGGCGAGAGTGTCCTTCGGATGCTCCCTGGTCTGCCGTGTTTGGTGGCATGCTGGGTGATGATGGCCACAGCTGAAAGCATGACTGATGACTTTGGAACCCGCTCGCAATACTCGCAGTTCATGGGCTATTGCCCTCACGTGACATGGAGCGGACTCGACCCGCACACCTTGGACAGGCACATGTAGCTTTCTACTGGCATTCTGGCATATCTCATGGCAGGCTTAGGCCAGCGCTTGGCCTATGTAGGCCATGCTAACAGGGGCTGGGGTTCGATTCTCGATTTAGCTAACTTATGTTGGGGTTCGTTTCTCGAGTTGAACCAGTCATGACACGTCAAGTCATGCCTCCGGTTGAAGCAGATGACCACTTGGAACTGCTGTGGTCAGGTTGGGTCTCGGTGTGTTGCTGTAGATGTGCAAGATGCATCAGGGACTCAGACTTTTATGGGAAGGCGCAAATATCCAGTTTGCCAAGCAGGCTGGTAAGCCTGGGGCCTTATACTTCAGGGCACTCTCTCAGCTTACTGGCCAGGTGCTCAGAAAGACTGACCTGGACCTTTGGTATGATGCTGCCGCAACCTGGGTCAACGGGGATGTCGTATTGCATGCGCCCAGAAGCTGCTGGTAGATCATATCAAACTCACTTGCATCTCCCGTGAGAATCCTTACCAAAGGGGCAGTGTATTGGCTCTGATGTAGCCACCGTTGTTGCCTGCACTTACCTTGAACAACGGGGATGTTTGGGGTGTCTGACTTCCGTTGCGCCTTTGTCAAGATGTTTTAGATAGCGCCCATATATTGTTGATCCTGGGACCCGGAGAATATCCCCGCTTGGAAATATTTATAAATGTTTGGGCCAGAGGTAGACCTGGCACGAGAACCCGGCTGCACCTGCGCCATCACTCAAATGGCAGACCTGTGATTGACAGGAAATTCATTTATCACTTAAACGCCATTTTCTGTACTGGTATACACAGCCTTGAAGGGTATTGGTGTTCCACTGAACCCATTGAAATGGTGCATGACAATCATATGCTACTCTGTTGTAAGCAAGCAGACTGCATATGGCTAAATATTTACGGAGCAGGGCGGCTGGCTTTTAGAACCCAGCATGTTCTTCAACGTCAATTTTTTTTTTGTATTTGTGCCTTTAATCTGTGTCTCTGACATCTGCATTGATTGGTGTTTCTATAATTTACGTCGTTGTAGCTATTTGGTAGCTTTGCAGGCCCCAAGCCAGGAGTCCGTTCCCCTTGCTCTGTCAGGACTTGAAGATTTCAAAGGTCCTTTCAAAATGGAAAAGGGGGGACATGGGTCATTTGCGTTTTTCTAGCTTGTAGGCTATGGTTTCCTCTGCCGGCCAGAAAGCCATAAGCGTGGGGATTAACACGATTGAAAATACGGTGTCCTAAAATAGTCCTAAAAATCGGTGTCCTAAAATCCTAAAACAGCAAGGAATATTGCTAAATCGGCCTTAGATGTCAAGGTCTAGGAAAGGTGGTGTGCCCCAAGGCAGTGTGACATACTTGCTTTGTCGGTGGCCTTGCATCGCAAGTTTAAGAATGAAGTCGTATCAGTGCATACATTTTATTGTAGTTCGTTCTCAGCAAGGCCATTGGAGGATGGTATGCCCCTGTCCGCTTATCAATCGCAGTCGACAGAAAGGGGGAAGGGGCAGGCCCTGAGGTCACCCGCACTGCCCGCAGTTCATACATCTTCTTAAGGATGCGCAACGACGTTCAACCTTATGCAGATCATTGAAGAAGGCAAAAAGTGAGAGATATTCTGGATGAGTTACATGAGTAGCACGGGGCTATAGACCTGCCTGCATGCGGACAAGTTTTGCGGTTGGGATGTATTTCACTATTTATTCTCAATGGCGGCGCCGCATCTTGCAGAGTACAGGCTCAACTTTTGGCACAGGCATCGCAAGTATGCGAAGCCTGTGATAACTGACTCGTACATGGTAGGTTCAGCACCAAAGCAAGGTCTTTAAGCAAACGGTGTCCAATGCATGCGTAGTTGTCTGGAACGCAGGAACTCCGTGCTCGTTGTTGAGATCTTCCAAATTGGCGTCCTTCTTATATGCGAAGTTTATCACTGCAGGAATCACTTAATTCGTTCTACCTAAAGACCGATAAAGAGTGCGCGAGATTTCTATCTACAGAGCTGCCTCCAGTCCAGACCAAGGGTGGCGCCATGTGACGCGCTGAAACCACACGCCAGAAGCCCGCAACGCACACCTACACCCACAATCCTTTCCCCTGCAACTGTGATGGGCAGAAGGTGGATGGCTGCGTCCGTATGGTAAACCTGCGCTGTTCTCTGCTGCAAACTTTCTGGTGGCCTGTCTCTAATGCTGCCAAGTATGTCACAACTGATCAGGAACAAGACGCCCATACAGATGTAATTTCTTGATCTTGGAGACGGGAAAGCTTACAGTAGCACCTAATGACAGGTTTCCTGGCACCCATGTCTGGAGACTGCGATTATGTGCGGGGCATACGAGAGGGAGATGGAGTCCCACACACTGTGCAAGATTATAAAACTCAAGATGACACGTTAAGATTGTACCCTGATAATCATAGGACATTCCTCGGCCGCCCAATCCTCACTGTCCTCCCTCTCCCCGCACCCTTCCCCCCCCCCCTCTCTCCTCTCCCCCACTCACTATGGACCTGCAAATGCTGCGTTTCCCCTACCCCTGCAAACCAACTTCAACATTCCGCGTTGACATGCACATGTCTGAATCTGAGTTACGCGAACTTGCATTTTAGAGGTCCCATACCTATCACACATCAAGGGATTGGACTTGCCAAGCAGTGTGTGGATCCCTATCACACATGTGTCTGCTACTGTTTCAAGAACATGTGGCATTGAACCCTGGTCTACTTTTATATGGTGCTCACTTTGCGAATCTTATTGTGGTGTATCGCCAGCTGGGTAGGAAGCCCACAACATGGTGAACTGCTGCAGGGTTCGAGTCCCTGAGGATATATGGAGCCATGAGTATGACCTTTTCTTCCAGAGCTGTACTGCTCCCGGCCATCACACACTTACTCTGGGATCAGTCGAGTACGGTCAGGCCAACACGTTTACACCGTCTGAACTTTCAACAATTTTGCCAGCTGTGCCCTCGAACCCTCAGGGAAGAGGCACAATCGCAAAGGATAGCATTTACCAGTTCTGATTGCTCTGCTTTCTGACGCCCAGCTCATTTTTGCACTTCACCGCCCATCCACGACATACACGCAACCAAAAGCACATGTTAATCAAGGTTGATCACTAAAATAAAAGGAGCGTAAAGCAATGAGAAGGCAGCTGCTTCATCCCTGTCCTGAAAGCCGATGACAGAAAATAATGTGTCCCACCACACACACTCATTCCCTCTTGGTTTCGCAACTCATAACCTTAATGACCGAACAAACATGGCACTAAGGCACGCACACACATGCTCTTGAGCACATTAAAAGGGGTAGCCCCTTTTGCACCGTCCATTCTACACACTCTCACAGGCTCTGTACGTCCACGATCACGTGGCGTTGGCACGCTTGTCAGCCCCACACATCCATTGCCCTGCCTTTGAAGACAACGACACACATGATTTGCTTTTAAGCAATTCCTCTTTGAGGAGAGACCCGTGCCATTCTTCTGGTATCAAACAGACCATTGCCCATCACTTAAAAAAAGAAAGGAGGGCAGATACTTCGGCTGTCTAATTTCAGATCAACTAGCCTAATCCCGGGCCGCCAGTACTCATCCCCAACGCCCTACCTCTTGTGCATGCCTGACGAAGGTGGTCAACACGCAAGCCCAACTTTGCTGGCTAACATGCAAGCCTAAGTAAGCTGGTGAACTCGCGAGCCTGACTACGCTGGCAAACACGCAAGCCTGACTAAGCTGGCTGACATGCAAGCCTAAGTTAGCCGGCCAACAGGCAAGCTTAACTAAGCCTAAGTCAGCTGGCTAACACGCAAGCCTAATTAAGCTGGGTAACACGCAACCCTAACACAGCTGGCCAACACACAAACCTTGCAAGCGTGCAAGCCCCCAGTGCACTGCCTCAACATGAGGCCACCCCGCCGTGGGTTGCAACAGGGCGCCTCCACTCTCCCGTCCCACCCGGAGATCAAAACCCGTCCCACGTTGGCCGACTGGGGGGAGCGCTTACGAGCGGAGGGACATCAGAAAGAACTTTAACTCAAAGGGGGGAGGGGGGTCTTTAGAATCACTGCCCCCCACCCCCCCACACCCCCCGGCCCGAGTAGTCAAAGATACTTCTACTTCTCTCTCTCTCTCTCTCTCTCTCTCTCTCTCTCTCTCTCTCTCTCTCTCTCTCTCTCTCTCTCTCTCTCTCTCTCTCTCTCTCTCTCTCACACACACACACACACACACACACACACACACACACACACACACACACACACAGACAAGTCAGGCCTCCTGCTTTATTGAAGACAGAGGATAAGCCCGGGAGAGCCGTCGGCTGGGCGCTCGCGGAAGCCGGGGCAGCTTCGGCGTACTCGAGGCCATCTGACACAAGACAACGTTCCAAAACACGCTGACGACATTAACGAAGAGCACTCGTTGCTCCGGCGGTACCACTGAAAAGTTAACGATGTGGGCCAGGGGCCACACTGCCTGGCTCACCACCCACGTCTTCAGGAGCTTCTCCGACAATGTCGGCCGGATTTCCCTCCAATTCCCCTCCTACACACGCCCCCACTCCTCTTCAATCGAATGCTGGACACCGACAGTCTCCACATGAGTGCCTGGCCCTTGTGCCTGGCCCAACTCCAAAATACAAGTGGCCAAGAATTGTCCATGAAAACCATACGCAGATGACAAAATAAGGCCAGTGTGCCTCATTGTAGGCCCCTAATTTATTCATTTATTAAATTTTTTGACAGAACGGGTAAGAGGGGAGACACAGGAAGATGGTTTGAGTTTTTTTTTTTTTTTTTTTTTTTTTTTTTTTTGGGGGGGGGGGGAGATTGAAAAGGATATGCAATTGCACACACATGGTGGTGTTTGAACCACATAGCACAATTGCTCATTGATGTACACATGGGAAGACAGATGCTGCATGGTCCCAGGCCTTATGTAAAAGTTTTCAACACTCCACCCTGCCCACAGCTTTCTGTTCTGCCTGAGCTCCCCTCCCCTCCGCAGCATTCTGACCCTCTGTCTGGTGCATCTTCCCATTCACGCAGCTTCTTATGATGCATGACCAAGAAAGGCCTTCATGTTTGCAAAGTGCAGTGTTGTTGACTCCCTTCTAACATCTTCGCTGGTAACCAGCCCTACAACAGTGCAGTGGAACAATGTTTGACCTATTTAACTCTCCCCAACTTTTACCTCTCTTGAACTTCGCGTTCTGTCCGTGTTTTCAATAATCAGGAGCTAGAATGATGATGATGGCATGCGAGGATGCGAAAAGATGTTGAGTGCATACAGACAATTTGAAGGGATCCTGCCATTGTAGGAGAAACGAAGTCGGGTAATGAACTGCTGTGTCGCATTCGACAGGGACAACATTGAACCAACATTTTGCCCCATGCAACCAAAAAAGGGGGGGTGGGGGAGGGAAAAAAGTGGAGGATGTGCATCTTTTCAACATAACCGAAATGCTGTTGAGCATATGAGAAAGGGATCACACCATGGCTCGTATGTATGAAAAGCAGGCCGCCATAAGTACGGGGGTCAATATGCATCGGTCTGCAGCAACCTTCCAAAGAATGGCTGGCCAGGAACGAGGGGCGTTTGGAAGCACCAGCCTTGCATTCCAAAGAGACACCCTTACACTGGGAACAAAAGATCAAGCACAGAATGCAGAGGGTCCCACTTCCCGCGCATGATAGCCCCCGAGGGTCGGGGTGACTCGATGCCCAAGATTGTCGAAGGAGGACATGGACGCAAACATGACAGGAAGGACAATCAATGGCATTCACAAGCTCCTCATTGCACAACTCCGGCCTCCAAAGATAATCGATCAGTATTCTAGAGTCGCAGGCCTGCTTAACAAATGGACTAGCAGCCCTGTCGGGACCGATTGCCTTAGTCACACCTGTCTAACTGCTCGAAAAACCAGTGGCAGCTCGGAGCATGCAGAAAAAAGCCAAAACTCATGAACCGTGCTGTGCGTGGCCAGTCATGAAAATGGCGCGGGCTTCTGCTCCCCAGCACCCCAATTCAAGCTTGCAGACGCTTCGATTTTCATTGTCCTTGCACTCTGTCCTATTGCGATCGTCAACAATCTGACAAGCAGGGACCGCCACTTCTAGATGCTATTGGAGAAAGGGATATTGCAGTGAGAGCCCTCATCCCGCAGCACAACCCCAAGAGCTTGACACATTATCTTATACGCTGCTGTGCAATCCCCTTTGATGTATTAAACCCCCAAAGAAACTATTGGAAACCAGATAATGAGAAGATACCCCCAGACTTGCCCATACCTCTCTCCCCCACCACCCTCTTGCCGTACCCCTCTTGAACAATCCCCTTCAGGTGAATCTCAGAGATACAGTAGTCCTTACCTCCCAGACTGCAGAAGTCAAACCATATACTATATCACCCCAATCCCAATCCTTGGATAAACCCATTCGGGATCAGAAACCCTAGGTGCTCCGTGCTCTACTCTGACCGATGATAGGAACTAACTGAAGTCATCACGGTACCTACCTAGGCGGTTGTTGCGACAGATGCTGGGCGATAGTATCTCCCAAGAAGAACCCGGTCATGGATGTGAAGCACTTCGTGGTGAGAGGCCTGCAAAGAGAGTGCAGAAAATTGCAGTTTCGGATTATCGTAAACTCTGCGGTTGCAATGACTACCCACACATCTAAACACGGACCTCGATTTCAAAACTGCTAAATAATGCATCCATACAGCCCTAAGGAGCACTAGTCCCCGGGCCCCGAAGAAGTATATAATGACGAACGCATAGATGGCCACAAGCCCATACAGTATCCGCCGTACTACCGAAACCGCTTTGTCGAGATTGGTTTGTACCATCTCATGGCTTCATAAGGAACCAAGTCCTCATTCGTTTCGAAACAGGGCCCTCGTCCGAGGACCTAGCATCCCACTAGATATGGCCAGGACGCCCCGTTCCTAAGATTAGCGCAAACCCCAGGACGAAACTTGCAAGTCGGTAATTGAAGTTTTGTAATGCTCAAGCACATGTACTTACACGTTGTTGAGCGACTGCACTTATCAGCAATAGACGGAGGAATTCGCTAGGACTGCTGATCTGCCGGCGTCCGTGCTCTCATGGGTCTGACCGCTCCCAGAAGAGAGGGATCGGAGGGGGCCGGATCCCTTAGAGCACCCTTTTGTTGTGAGGTACCGTCGGAGGTCCCGCGGTACACTACCAGCCCATCTGCCTTTTCCCTAGGTAGAAGTGCTGCATCTGGGGTTGCATTGTCGTAGCCCCGCATGTACATGCATTGACCATTCGAGTTTTCTGGGGCCTCGTTGGCCAGGCATTCTCTTCCTGCCCAGCGTGCTGCTCTCTCAGTGCTTCTCAGCTCTGTGCACATGGCCATTTATATGCCGGCGGGCTGCAGGTGCTCCTGCCGTACAGCCACCGGGGGCTAACTTGCCGCCACGTGCCATGGGGGCACGTGGGGACAAATATACGCAGGGGGACCAGTCCATATCTGTGTACTTGAAATTTTGTTCCCAAGCCAGATCCTGTGCATCTTCAATTCGGCCACTTGCTCGCCTCTGGCACTGGTTCTGAAAGGCCCCTGATCCTATTGGAGGTCTTTATAATCAAGAGTGAAGCCTGGAGGTGGTTACCATTGTTCATGATTTGCCAGGATGGCCAAGGTGTACGCAGTTTAAATTCAACTTATAAGGAGGGTGGAGCGGGATTGCTCTTCCTGGCATAATAAAGGTCAACCAGCAAATGTTGGAAACTTAAAATATTCATACCAGCTGGACGATGCAAAGTAGGCGGCCTTTTCCAAAAGGGATGTCATTCAGCTAGGTGAGAGGTCATAAATCGCATCACAACCTCTTAATACCGTAGTGACGTAAATATCGTACTCGTTCTTTAACTTGAACACCAAAACTGGTGAATTGTTTTCCCCTGCCCAGTGGGAAAACGGATTATTTTTAATTATTGAACAGACTTTTGAAATAATTGTAATATACAGTTATTATGTACTAACTGTAATACACAGTTGTTAAATTTACAGTTATTATATATAATAACTGTAAATATATTATATGAACACATTAAAAATATACATATGAACACATCCAATAAGTAGGAAAGTGGTGTGCACCATGGCGTGAGTGGTAATGACTTAAAAGATCCTTGTTAAATCTCTTCAACGGCTCATTTGGAGACTGCACCCTCTGGTATGCTCACGCATTATATCCTCATGTACTTGATGTGTGATCACACATCAAGTATACGTATTCTCAGTATCACTGTCACCTGTCAGGATCGCCTGTCACTCTTAAGACCCGACATTGACATCGTCGATCGACCCCACTGCAGTGGTGTGAGCACAACCGGCAAGCTGTGCCACTTGCACAAAAGGGGTCTGAATAATAGTATATTACTCACACCAGAAGAGATTTTTTCACAGTTTTGCTATCATAATCACCTTCTTGGAGTTGAAATTGGATGTTGGACGTGAATTTCAACTGTCTCAATCCGAGCCTACCGAGAACCCTGCCGGGCTGTGTACAGTTAAAGCATTGCTGCACGGGGCTTAACCGTGCGCACTGAACTTAAACCATTGAACGCACCCTCAAGCTCAGACACAACCGCAAACATCACTTAAAAGTATCGTCCGATATGTCAATATCGGACATAACCCATCATATAAAAAGGTCATGATCAGCTACTTTCACATCTGCATAAGCCATCTCCGGAGACCCGTGTAACTTCGATACTAATGACAGTGCACTCTCATTAGGCCCATGGGCCCATGGCCATGGACCCGGGTGCACATTTCATGACATAGTTAACCACAGAACGGGTCGAGCAGGTTGGATGTACTTCATGTTACAAAGGGCAAAGCGTTGTATCAAGTGCAATGGAACTAAGCGGAAAAAGAACACACACACACACACACACACACACACACACACACACACACACACACACACACACACACACACACACACACACACACACACACACACACACACACACACACACACACACACACACACACACACATCTCGTCACCAAATGTGTGTGCGCACCGGTGGTACCTTCTGGGAGGTGGCGGATCAGACAGCTGGTAGACCTCACCTACCCTGCAGGGCAGGTGAGGTCTACCCTTTCCTTCTTTCCAAAAACAGAACTGAATATGAAATAGATACACTTGTGGTTGTGTGGTGGTAGGTGTGGGTTTGTGGAGGGAGGAGAATATTTAGAACTGGAAAAGAACCTTGAAGTGGCCGATTTTAACGAAGAAGAAGAAGAGAAGAAGACGACCACCTTGCAGGTGCCAACTTGCAGCACTTCGTGCCGGGTGGGGCCGCCCCGCGCGCCGCCCAAGACAAGCAGACGGTCTCTGCTGCAGACCCGCTATGCTGTCTTGCTGTCGCGTCAGAGGGAACATTTTCCACCCTGGCTCCCAATGCCCGTGCTGCTTGAGGGAGTTGGATGTCTGGGGCGACCACGCGGTCCACTGCACCTCAGGGGGGGATGTTGCCATTGTCGGCCGACATTACTCCGTTCGTAACGGCCTGGACGCTGTCCTTACCTCAGCTCGTCAGCAGGTCACCCGGGAACCCGCCTTTCCCACCCCTGTCCCTGGCCAGGAGCGCCGTCGCGCAGACCTCCGCCTCCATGCGTGGGAGGAGGGGCGTGACCTTTATATCCACATCGCTGGCTCTTCCCCACTCACAGTTGCCAACTTGCTGCACTTCGTGCCGGGTGGGGCCGCCGCGCGCGCTGCCCAAGACCAGCAGACCTGCTGTCTTGTTGTCGCGTCAGCAGCCGCCTGTGGCTTTCCAAGCCTTCGCTTTTGAAACATTGGGAAGGTTGCATGCTGATGCGCTGGCCTTGTTGCAGAGGCTCCAGGGGCTTTTGAACCAAGCCATCATTGCTCAAGAAGATGTGGAGGGATATTTTGTCATTCGTCGGGTCAGTTTCATCATTGCGGCGGCTGTGGGTCACCAGCTGGCCGCTCGCCGGGTGTGACTCATTGCTTGAAACATTGGGGTTTGGGTCCCTGAACAATGGGCTGGTCTTTTTTACTCCACTCTTGTAACGGCGGAAGAGAAATTACATCAACTCAGCCCAAAGGGCTGCTGAGTTGGAAAACCAAACATAGGAGCGGCAAAAACCTCATTTTCCCTTTTAAAAACACCGAGAGAAACCAGACACATACCCTGCGAAACAAGACCTGTCGAGACGAGACACAAACCCAACGAAGGCATGTGTCCAAGCTGTAGTCTACAGCCTGTAGACCTCACAAGTCGGTCGGTTCGGTCCACCTAAATCCGCCCGTGCTTGCAAAGATTTCCACGTGATAAAAGCCGGTACGCCTGATTGGGCAGGGATTGGTCCACATAGGAAATATTCGGTTTGGAGCTCGCGGAACGCAGTGCAGGGGTCATCGAAGTATCGAAGTTTTGAGATAAACGCGATCTTTTAAGAGCTAAGATCCTACCTTTGCAGGCGGACACGCCACTAGTCGGATCAAGCCCCGTGCCGGCGCTCTGGGCATGTACGATGATTTGACTGCTTAGCAAGACAGAATCTCGTATTATTTTTATCAGTTTGAAGTTTTCATCTAAACATGGAAGGAACCATGAGTGGCAGAGTGGCGCGGTGCCCGCAGCATGGCCGAACAAAACCATTCACGGGCAGACTTCCTCTGCGCCCGGAAGCTCTGCGTTCAATGTCAAGCCAGGTATGATATATGAGTTTGATTTATTTCTCTATAATTCATCTTTGTACTGGGAAAATGGGGTCAGTTGTCTTTGCAAGGACTGCGCTTCATGAGGTGTGGTTGATAATGTGGGATTTGCTTGAAAGCATTTGGGGACTCCAATTTGCAGGCACAACGTGGCACACCAATCCCTTCCCATTCCACAACAGACGTCCGGCGGACTGATTGTAGAGCGGTGCGTGTTTAAGCTGTGCAACGACAGTGGCTCTATATTATGCTATTTGAGCTTGCGGAGGGATTTTCTGGTTTTTACCACTCCTGTTATGGGATGCTTTTAAAATCTTTGCCGTCGTCGCACTCTGGGATGTATGATTGATCTCATATGCTTTTGCTCCATGGTCTCAACGCCTCCTCACGTTCGGCTGCGGGTACCAGGTCACACGGATGGTTGCAACTGGGCCCAAGCCTCCCGCCACTTTTTCAAATGAAGACCCAAAGAAGCCAGTGAACCTAAATTTGGGAGGTGGCCCAGGCAAGTCTACTACTTCAATGCCGAACGCAGGACTCGGCGGGGGATTTGTTCATTCCAACAAGACCGTTGCTGTACGGATTATAACGATTGATTGGGAAATGTTGAAGAACTCTGAATATGCTGGGCAGCCGTTGCAAGAGATAAGGGGGGTGCACTCGTAATTTGTGTTTTAAGACATATCCCTCTCATTCCCTTTGGAAGACAGGACGGTGCACAATTTATAATTACAAATTGTACTTGCATGTGGATTTAATTGTGGGCTTGTGCTTGGGGACAGGGGGTGGGCTCTTCACAAGCACAAGCCCAGAATTGCGACGGGTTGTGCCAGACAATGTGGGCAAGCGGAAGCTGGTGAAGGTAGTTTATGTAGTGCTGGAAGCTCAGTATCAATCCTCGCTGACGACGGCCGTAAAGCGAATAAATGCATCTCGAGAAGAGGTGAGGCACCCTTCTGCTCCTTCTATGCCCCATTGCTGATGGTACACAGCGGCGGCAGAAGCTACATTGCTATGATGATGATGATGATGATGCGGTGTTTTCTACCCCTGGGGAGGGCTACAATTGAAAGGAAAGAAGCTGTCCACGGTGTCATGCTTCACCACTCGGGAATCTGGAGAAGCGATGGGAAAACAATGTAGAATTGGCATACGCCAGTGACAGTTGAAGGACCAGATCAAGCATGCTGGCTGCATGCACTGACAGTTGGTTTCCCAGCTTCTTGCACATCTTGCACACGCACCCCACGGCTAGCTGGCAGTCGTGTTCTTGGATTGTATTTGGTTTTCCCTCTCCTTTTTTTCCTCCTTCCAGAACCTCCCGAAAGAGAAAGGTGCAGGTCTGGATGATCGACTCTTGGGACCTTCCTCATCCTCCTGGGGGGATTTGGCTGGTGGAGAGGGGTTCCGGCCTGGCGAGATATGAAGCCACTGCCAGCTGGGAAACAAACTGCCAGCTTGGCAACACTACCACCTGCCAGCTGGACGAGCACAGCCAACAGTATGCATGTGCTTAAGGATCCCCCACACCTGCATCCCTGGATGGGTGCAACACCCCTTGGGATTCTGATGCGTGGTCATGGTCCTTTTGTTTTCATTCGGGATTTTGGCTTGGACTGTTGAGGGTATGGTCGCGGTACTTGTCTTTAAGTCGGCGTTTTGCCTCGGGACTGTTGAGCGGTTTGCTGTGTGCGACCTGGGGTTGTATGCGTGGTTGGTAAACAGGTCTGTTTTGGTGGCTGCAGGTGTGCATGGAGATAGTGGGCTACCTTCTTGAGGAGCTGCGAGACCCGGCCAACTACGCCCAGTTTCAGAAGGACGTGGCAGAGGCCAACATATTCATTGGCTCCCTCATTTTCATAGAGGAGCTTGCACAGAAGGTGCGATGCGGTGTTGCCAGCTGTGCACATGGCGAGCCCTTTCTGCCTTGGGCGAGCCGCATCTGGCTTGGGGGTTGCTGTTCTCATTCTTTCCCTTTCAATTGCTGCTGTTATGTTCAAAGTGTTTTTACGCAGACTGCTGTTGTTGTAGACAACTTTTGCTTGTTTGCTTGGAGTTTTTATGAGGCTGCTGTCGTCCCAGTCCCTGCATTGGTTTGTTTTGTTTGCATACAGCAAGCGCTAGCGGGGGTTTTCTTCCTCTGGGTTTGGCATGTGGTTGCGCATGGTGTTGCATGTCGCTGGAGCTTCTCATTTTCGGCATTCGTTTTCTCTTCGGTCATGCGGCCGCAAGCTTTTCTTTTCAGTTGCTCATTTTTTTGCTTCAAATGCTCATTTCTGTTGCTAATGGTGTTGCCGTCGGCACTTTGCAGATCGTGGAGACTGTGAAACCACGACTGGACGCAATGGATGCCTGCATCATATTGCCATCTATGCCTGCAGTCATGTAAGGCCTTCTTGCGACCGGTGCATGTTAGTATTGACCACGCAGCAGCCTGTGCTTGACAAGGGGCCTTGTGAAGACAAGGGCTGAAGGCGGGGGTTTCTTGTATCAGCTGAGCCATGACATAATGTGAAAGTGGGTTACAAGCAGGTCAAACAAGTCAAATTTGGAAGGCATTACCTTCCAAATTTGGATGGCTTTTACCTTTTAGGTTTGGAAGGCAGTACATGCTGGCACAGGTGCTGAGTTTCTTGACATCATGCAAGGGAAAGTTACGAGCAGATCATTCCGAAGGGCCAGGGAGGGGTGGCTGCAAAGCTCTGCTGCTGGTGAAAAGGCTTTTGGATTGATTGCTCTGGGACGCGGTGCCTGGGCAGGCAACTAAACAAGCTGGGAACCTTCAACATGGAGCAGATTGGAGCGGGCAAGAAGGACCCCAAGAAGGAGAACCCCATCGCCTCCTTCTTCAAGAACCAGAGAAAAAACAACGACAAATTCGAGGAGAACCTCCTGAAGCTGGTGGGCCTTGCTGAAGTTGCCTGTTGTGGCACCGGTGCCTGATCTGGGAACTAGATAGGGGTGAGCGGGAATGAGGGCTGCTGGAGTTGACACAGAATTGCTCCTCAATGCCCCGGGGGGGGGGGGGGAGGGGGCGAGGTACAGAGGCAGTATGTGTGACATGGGGGCGAGGTACAAAAGCAGGATGTTTGACATGGGGGCGAGGTACAAAGGCAGGATGTATGACATGGGGTGCAATGTACAGAGGCAGAATGTGTGACATGTCATGTCACACATTCTGCCTCTGTACATTGCACCCCATGTCATGACATGAAGGGAAGAGGGGGTGCAGCTGAAGGCAAGTCCCCCGCCCCCCCCCCCCCCAAACAAAAAAAAGGGGGGGGGAAGCAAGAAAGGAAAGGGCAGGATGGGAGACATGAAGAGGGGGTGGGGGTGCAGGTGAGAACGTTGCCCAAGGTGCTGGCGGTACTGCCAGTGGAGAAGGCGCAGGACGCCCGCCGCTTCGTGTGCGCCCTGCAGTATTGGCTGGGAGGCAACCCCAACAACCTGGAGAGCCTGCTGCTGATGACGGTGCAGGCCTACGTTCCGGACCTGAAAGGGGTCGACTTCAAAGTGCAGGAGCCCGAGCTCTACCCCGATGTCGGCATCTGGCACCCCCTCTCCCCCTGTGAGCCCCCCCACTCTTTGTCTTTTCCCGCCCCGCCCCCCACACAAATCAAGAGGATGAGCCTGTGTGTGCGTGTGCGCGCGCGCGTGTGCGTGTGCGTGTGTGTGTGCTGGTTGGCACCCAACCCTTTCTACTGGCCCCCACCCTGTTAAGTGTTTTTGTCCGGTGACTGGCACATGCATGTGTTTTATATCGTGTGCATTTCATGTGCAGGTATGTGTTTACCCTCTCCTCCCCCCCCCCCCTTTTTTTGGGGGGGGGTGTGTGTGTGTTGTGGGTCGTAGGCTTTCAAATATGTATGCGTAGGGGGCGTATGAGGCTGTTGCTGAAGACCCCCCCGGGGGGGGGGGGGGCTCACAGTTGTGCAAGGATTTAATTAAGCATTCAAAAACAGGCTTGGTATTGGTGCAACTCCCAGGAGGGCTCTGGATGATGTGTTCTTTGCTTGTTCGCGGGCCTCAGGCATGTACGAAGACCTGAAGGAGTACCTGAACTGGTACGACACGCGGAGAGATCTGCAGCTGCCTAAGGATGCTCCCGTCATCGGGCTGGTGCTCCAGCGGTCCCACTTGGTGACTGGCGATGATGGCCACTACGTGGGCGTGGTGTCCAAGCTGGAAGCCTTGGGGGCCAAGGTACGATTCCCGCTCAGTCTTCATTTCGTTGTCCAGGGTCCTTTTCTCCCTCCCGCCCCCGTGCGGGAGGGGGAGAAGACGGGCAAGGAGTAAACTGAAAAGTCAAACTCCGCCCTGTGTGTGTTTCGGGGGGTGCCCCCGGGGGGGGTGGGACAAAGGGAGAAAAAGGAGAAGGGAAAGAAATGGAAATTACAAACGCGCACACACACACACACACGCACACACACACACACACACACACACACACACACACACACACACACACACACACACACACACACACACACACATCACACACACACACACACACACACACACACACACACACACACACACGCACGCACGCACGCACTCACCCCCACCCGGGGGTGTCATCTCTCTACATCGGCCAGGGAATCCTCTTGTGAAGAGTTGTTACCTTGGAACTTCTGTTTGGGTCCTAATATACCGAGAGCACACGATGCCTTAATGTAAAAGCTTCAAAATGGTATTCCCTCGTTCGTTTTAGAATGCTAGGAAGGAGGATCCCTAAGGTGAGGTTCTATTTGTCTGCGTCGTTAGGTTAGGTGCATAGACGTTCATTGCACTTCTCGTAAACGGGCCGACAGCATCAGCCAGCCTTCAAAAAGAGGGATGATTAGAAATGAGAACTGTTACTGCCTCACATGGCATGCCCTTGGATGCCTGCTTGTCGCATAGACCTAGCAAGGGCACGCCCGGTTGTAGGTAGAACAGCCTGTGAATAGGCATAGGGCAAGAATGCTTTCGAGCCATTGTGCTTTGACATTTGTGTGATTCCCGTAATGCAAGGATCCTCGCTCGTGTTTGTTTTTGTTTGAGACCTGTTTCGCGTCTTTCGGACCTGCCTCACAACTCGTAACACATGTACGCCACGCTAGGTCAACATTGAAGGAAGGACCTTGGACGTGTTGGCAAGAAGGTGGATCTCTAAAATTCATGTGGCATTGTTTACTGAGAGTTGAGTAATCATTGAATCTGCGTGTGCTACGTGGTACTGCTCCAGGAGACATGAAGGTCCGCCGTCGTTGCTTTGGCTATCCGGATTTGAGGTAGCCTTGATGATATTGTAGCTTGTAGCCGTGAGATTGTGCCTTCCCTGAGTCCAGGCTGGTCCTAGTCTCTCGTAAGGAGTCGTTCCAGATCCTCTGGCAGTCTGAGGCCGAGCTCGGTGAAAGATCCGAGTCGCTTTCTTTTGGTATGCATGCTAAACTGTGCAAGAAGGACCTGGGGGGCTTCTTGAAAGCTGTAGGTGGTCAAGGCAATTGAGGTGCTCTTGCCCAAAATCTCTTGTCCAGAAGTCCCAAGATCGGGTAGTTGAGCACGCTTAATTCTCATTATGACAGTTCTTTTCAATATTTGATACTTTTGATTGGTACAAGTGGAAGAGCGTGTTCGATGAATTGGGACAGTATTGTGACTATCGACTGCCTCGGAGAGAGCGTATGCTTTGAGGTGATCGTCCAGATAACTGAGCAACTGACATAAGACGGAACATTTTCAAGTTTTCAATGCAGGGGGAAATTATTTTCACAGGAAAACAGTGACTCACAGAGCACGTTTCGCGCGCTGTCAGCCACTGTTTTAGTGTGGAAATAGTTTCCTCTGCGCCTCGAAATCTTAAAAATGTTTCGTCTTTGTCAGTTCCTCAGATATCCGGACGATCACCTCAACGCATACGCTCTCCAAGGGGAGTCGATAGTTCTACCTTACAGGCCAACAGGCCACAGTACGGTCTAATTCCTCGAACATGCTCCTCCCCTTGTCCCAATCAAAAATGTCTAATATTGAACAGAACTGTCATAACGAGAATTAATCGTGCACAACTGCCCGACCAGGCGACTTCAGGACGAGATTTTCAACAAGAGCACCTCAATTGCCTTGACCACTTACAGCTTTTAAGAAGCCCTGGGCTGGCCCATGTCTTTCTTGCACACATAAGCATGCATATCACTTCAAAAGAAAGCGACTGGGATGTTTCACCGATCTCGGTCATCTTCTATCGGAGCATCTGGTCAGACTCCTTACAAGACACCAAGGAACAGCTTGGACTCAGGATTGGCACATCTCTCCCGTCTACCGAGGTACAATAGCATCGAGGCTACCTCAAATCCGGACAAACACCGCGACGAGGGCGGTTCGCTGTGTTTCCTGGAGCAATACCAGGTAGCCCATGCAGATTCAATGATTACTCAACTCTCAGTAAACAATGCCTCGGGTATTTTAGAAATCCACCTTCTTGCCAACACGTTCAAGGTCCTTCCTTTAATGTTGACCTAGCGTGGCGTGCAGGTGTTACGAGTTGTGAGGCAGGTCCGAAAGTCGCGAAACAGGTCCCAAACGAAAACAAACACGAGCGAGGATCCTTGCATCACGGGAATCACACAAATGTCAAAGCACAATGGCTCGAAAGCATTGTTGCCCTATGCCTATTCACAGGCTGTGCTACCTACAACCGGGCGTGCCCTTGCTAGGTCTATGCTACAAGCAGGCATCCGAGGGCATGTGAGGCATTATTAGCTCTCACTCCTAATCATACCTCGACTTGAAGGCTGACTGATGCTGTCGGCTCTTCGACGAGAGGTGCAATGATCCTCTATACACACCTAACGACCTAAGCAAAGAGCACCTCAGCTAAGCGGTCGTCCTTCCTAGCTTTCTAAAAAGAAAGTGAATACCATTTTGAAGCTTCACAGTTAAGGCATCGTGTGCTCACGGTAGGTTGGGACCTAAACCCTCTCCCAGGTACCCATCGTTCATGGGGTACATTCAATCTGGGCATGATTTGGACTTATTGGTAAGCCTTCCTTCAAAAAAGGCTGCGGAGTACAGAAGAAGGGGATCAAATGTTGCACCAGACCCGTCCATCACTAAATTGCGCATGCCATGGCTTCTTTGGCACCAGCCATGGCCCGTTTTGGCGCAGGCCATGGCCTGTTTTGGCGCCGGAGTCTGCCAAGAGTGGCTCCGGAGCCGTGTGCCTCAAGAACTGGGCCGGAGGAACCGATGCCATGGGCAAAACGTGCGCAGCGAAATTCAAGAGGTGACAAGGTCGTGATTTTGATTTGCGCAGGTCATCCCGGTGTTTGCGGGGGGCTTGGACTTCTCCCTTCCGGTGAAGAAGTTTTTCTACGACCCCTTGGGCTCCGGCAAAGCCTTTGTGGACACCGTCATTTCCCTCACTGGATTTGCCCTGGTGGGAGGGCCGGCCCGCCAGGACGCCCCCAAGGTGTGCCCCTTCCCTCCCCGCCCCCCTCCCCCTCCCCTTGCCATGTGCTCGTATTTTCTTTGTTGGGATTTGAACTCTCTCTCTCTCTCTCTCTCTCTCTCTCTCTCTCTCTCTCTCTCTCTCTCTCTCTCTCTCTCTCTCTCTCTCTCTCTCTCTCTCTCTCTCTCTCTGTCTCTCTGTCTCTCTGTCTGTCTCTCTCTTTTCTCTCTCTCTCTCTCTCTCTCTCTCTCTCTCTCTTCCTCTTCTCTCTCTCCTCTCTCTCCTCTCTCTCTCTCTCTCCTCTCTCTCTCTCTCTCTCTGTGCAAGGCGATCCAGTGTCTTGCAACGAACAGGGGCTGGGGTATGTGCGTGGGTGTCTGTGCAAGCGTGTTCCTGTGTTGAGTGGGTGCCTGGGTGGGTGGGCAGAAGCCTGGGAGGGTCAAGTAGGTCACAAAAGGTCATTTCTCCAATGTACGATGAGCACGTTTGAATGATGGGCGCGGGGTGCTTGCAGGCTGTGAGCGCCCTGAAGAAGCTGGATGTGCCCTACCTGGTCTCGCTGCCGCTGGTTTTCCAGACCACCGAGGAGTGGCTTGACAGTGATCTGGGTGTCCATCCCGTGCAAGTCGCTTTGCAGGTGCAATCTTCATCATCTCTCTTTGTTGTTATCTCTCCAGACGCGCTTTCTCTAGTGGAGGGAAGAATAAAGCTCTTTCCTGAAACTGTCTCATCACGAGTGGCGGAGCCCCAACATTCTTGCACTCCCTGGATGGTTCCCCGCAACATTCTTGCACTTCCATGGTTGTATTGTGTGGCCCCCGCGGGGGGATTGAAGTGCGGAACCTGCCTGCTGTTCTTACGCCCTGTCGATCTACTCCAGGTTGCTGTGTGCGGCCATCGGGGGCCCCGGGGGGGGGGGGGGGGGGAGGGGATACCCCGTCGGCTGTTCTTTCGCCTCCCTGGATGGTTCCACGCTGTCGTGTGTGGCCCGCCCCGGGGGGGGGGGGGCTTCTTTTCTTGCGCTTTCCAGATTTGTCCCGGTTATGTCTTGTCTAGCCTGCTGGGGGATTTTTTTCGGGTTCGTCTTGCGTGGCGTCAAGGAGAGAAAGGGGGGGGGGGGAGGGGGGTACATGCCTGCTCGTACTGTCCGATCTGGCCTGTGCGTGCTGTAGTGTGTACTGTAGGTTATCCCGGTGCATGTTCTGTGAAGGAGCAGTGCGCTGATCAATCTCGATTGCCAAGCGACATTGCAGCTTTCAACATCTGAAGTAACAAATATATCTCCCGCCTGAAGTTCTCTTGGATACAGGATATAGCCTAGGGTATCATAGTATACTAATAGCAAATTAGTAGTTGAGCAACGCGAATGAATTCGGGGGGCGGTTTCGCGCTCAGGTGGCCTTGCCGGAGTTGGATGGTGCCTTGGAGCCCATCGTGTTTGCGGGCCGGGACTCCCAGACTGGAAAGAGCCACTCCTTGCCTAACCGCATCGACAGCCTCGCCACGCGTGCTATCAATTGGGCCAAGTCTGTCCCAAAACTGTCCCTCTTACAGTAGCTCTGCTTCTGGTTACCATATGTCTACACTCTCTCTGGTTCTGGATGTAATACGTCTACAGTACCCTTTAATTTTGGATGTGATGTCTCTGCACTCTTCTGGGGTCGTGGCTTGTGATATGTCCTTACTCTCTCTGATTTTGGATGTGATATGTCTACACTCTCTGTGGTCGTGGCTGTGATATGTCCTCACTCTCTCTGATTCTGGATGTAATATGTCCCCACTCTTTGGTTTTGGATGTGAGATGTCTACAGTCTCTCTGTTTTTGGATGTAATGTGTCTAATTTCTGGTGTGCCTGGTTCTGGATGTAACATGTCCTTCCCTCCTCATCTCGCAGCAAGGTTGAGAGAGTTCTCTGAGGATGCAACAAGAGCATTGTGCCCGTCATGTATGTTATTGTGGCACATGACTCACATGAGCTCCATTTGGTCCAGGTTGTCAAAGAAGCCAAGGGCAGAGAAGAAGGTGGCAATCACGGTGTTCAGTTTCCCGCCTGATAAGGGCAACGTCGGCACAGCTGCTTACTTAAACGTGTTTGGCTCCATCTTCCGTGTCCTGCAGGACCTCAGGGCGGAGGGTTACCATATTGGGGAGATCCCCGAGACTGAAGAGGGTCTCATGCAATCGGTACGGGTTCAAATCCCTACCCCTGTTGTTATTCATGCCTCCAAATTTTTCCCCCCTCGAGCATTTAGTCAGTGAGTGCCGCGTTGTTGTGGTGCGTCTTTATGCTGCCGACGGTTTTGGCCTGCAAAAGTAGCGGGTTCGGCAAAGGCTTCCAATTGCGATGCTCGGGCTGTGATCTATAACTTTGGAAACATGCAGGTTGCCCCACATCACCTCTCAAAATTAGCAGCGATGGTTTGGTTCTAGACATTAACAGGAGCCACTTAAATGTCAGAACGAAACCATCACATATTGCAGACACGGATGTAAATTACATCGTATATATAAGGTTTGCAGAAACCGAGTTGGCTCCTTTCTCATGGTCCAATTTTGTACTTCTGGGTTAATGAAGGTCCCTGTGTTGCTATCATGTTGTCAGCCTATCAATCGCACTTGCTCTGAAGCAGTCAGTTTTGTAGTTCCTTCCCGCCTCGTCCCGTTCTGGGTTCGGTCCCTAACGGAGGACAACTCCTGTTCCGCCCAGGTCCTGAACGATATGGAGGCTCGTTTCAACAGCGCGGATCTCAATGTGGCGTACAAGATGAGCGTGGACGAGTACGAGCGGCTGTGCCCTTACAGCGAAGCCTTGGAGGAGAATTGGGGCAAGCCTCCAGGTGGGTTCCCGATCTGTGGGATGATGCTTTGCAGTTGTTTGGGTCCTGTGTTATCTAATTCATCCTTTGGTAGCACCTTAATTGCTGTCCTATGAGCAGACGGTTTACCCGTCTGCCCCCTTAAGAGGGTCGCTCGTTGGTCCTGCATGCTGTTCTGAGTCAAGAGGTCAGATTGTTGATGGCCATCGGCATGGGGCTTGCTGGGCTGATTCGTGGGTGGTGCGTTTCTCAGGCAGCCTCAACACAAACGGATCAGAGCTGCTCATCTTCGGGAAGCAGTTTGGCAACGTCTTCATCGGCGTGCAGCCCACCTTCGGCTACGAGGGGGACCCCATGCGCCTCCTCTTCAGCCGATCCGCCTCCCCCCACCACGGCTTTGCTGCCTACTACACCTTCGTAGAGAAGATCTTCGAGGTCTGCGCTCGCTTTTGTGGCCCTCGCCTCTCGTGGAGGGGTCGCCACATATCACAGCTAGGACATGTTTTTTGAAGCCGAAGTCAATACGTATGAATGTGTCCGCATGTATAATTGCGCGCGTGTGTGTGTGTGTGTGTGTGTGTTTTCTTATTGGACACATTTAACTGCATATGTGTGTATGTCTGTGTGTGTGTCTGTGTGTG
This sequence comes from Botryococcus braunii, assembly GCA_002005505.1. Lineage (NCBI taxonomy): Eukaryota > Viridiplantae > Chlorophyta > Trebouxiophyceae > Botryococcus > Botryococcus braunii. The sequence goes on along the minus strand of MVGU01001496.1, from coordinate 17,778 downwards.
TGTGCGTGTGCGCGCGTGTGTGTGTGTGTGTGTGTGTGTGTGTGTGTGTGTGTGTGTGTGTGTGTGTGTGTGCGCCTGTGGATCTTGTACACTAGATGTGACTTCGTCCCCCATTTCCCACGTCTTTTCACCTGCCGGCGAAGGAACTGTCCTCATGCCGTTAGTTTTAATGTATTGAGGCTCCCACCGCCCACCCCTTCCCGCGCATGGGAAGAGCTTTCATAACCCACCGGACAAGTTGCCCCCCCCCGGGGGGGGGGGAGTTGTAACAGGAGTGGTTTGTGGGCATCTATAATGACATGCGTTCTGTCTGTCACTCTTTGGCCACTCGACATCCGTCTGTTACTCTCATGCTGCTGGGCATCTGTCTGTTCCTGCAATCACTAATCCTCCTCCGGGGTTCTGCTCCAAAACCCCTTCTGCCAGATGGCGATTCCTCTGTGATATGCCTTTCCCCGCCGGGGGAGTCGGCCCCCCGGGGGGGGGGGGGGGCTATGACCGGCGATCGGAAATGTGGAGGGCCCTGCGGGTGGGAGTAGGAAGCTGCGGTGTCGCATGTCGGGTTACGCTGTCCCTTGGAGTCCAGTACGGCTGTGTACTGTATGGACTACAGTGTGGCTGTACAGTGCTTGATTGGGTGGGGGGCTTGCTGGGGGGAAATAGGCAGATGCGGTGCTACACTTCGGAACGCACGGGTCTCTGGAGTTCATGCCAGGCAAGCAGGTGGGCATGAGCGATGATTGCTATCCGGATTCCCTCATCGGAAACATCCCCAACATCTACTACTACGCTGCCAACAACCCCAGCGAGGCCACCATCGCCAAGCGCCGCTCCTACGCCAACACAATCTCCTACCTCACACCCCCCGCGGAGAATGCAGGCCTCTACAAGGGCCTCAAGGTCCGCCCTCGGTCCCCCTTGCTGGTCCTTGCTCCCGTGACTCCAGACATGCGGGGTCTCTCTGGCCGGGAAGCTCTTTTTCGAGTGAGTGATGGCTAGTAATTGTTTGCTGATACTTTTTGAGCCTGGTGCTGTTTAAGGTCGTCCCGTGTATGATCACCTCTTCTGGAACGTGATCCGATCTGCCTTCATGTAAGTCCGCGCAATGCAGCACCGACGCACCAGCTTCCAGCACTCCAGTTGTAGCTGAGAAGCAGCGAGCCAGGCCCTTTATAACACTCCAGTTCTTCTGAGAAAGAAGCACCGACGCACGACCTTTATGACACTAGGGTGGAAGCACCGACGCACGAGCTTCATGACACTAGGGTGGGAGCACCGGCGCATGAGCTTAATGACACTCCAGTGGAGGTGTGAAAGTGGGTTTGAGAGGGCAGTACTCGAGAGGGCGCTTCTTGAGAGGGCGGTAATGGAAGGTGGTTGGGCTCACATGCTGCTCTTAAGGGCCCTCCTCAGGCCAGGATGTGAGCACTTCAGGGTTGGGGCTGGGAGTGCGCGATCCAGTCCTCAGCCTGAAAGGGTTTGGGCGCCGAGATCCTTCGGGAGGATGAATGAGAGGGGTTGATTGCTTGCACGTGATGCGGACACACTACCGCTCTCAGCCAGCAGGCCTTAAACCTTCAGCCCCCAACTACCAAAAATAATGGGGCCCCAAACCCTCGGCCGTGAATGTAAAGCAGCAGGCACAGCAATTTCATTCGATTAATGCCTGCACAAGGAGTGAATACATTCTTAATCCATCATTCAACATCATCGTCATCATCATCATCATGATCAAATCATCATCATCAACATCAACTCCTCATAATCATCATCATTATGATCAAGTCGTCATCGTTTGGATGTAAGGAAGGGGAAGAGTGGGTTTCCTTGCATTGAAAACCTCACAAAGGGTTGGAGGGGGGAATGGGCAGGAGCTGAAGGAGCTGATCAGCAGCTACCAGGGGCTGAGGGAGTCCGGGCGGGGGGCCGCCATCTGCTCGACCATCATCGAGACCGCCCGCCAGTGCAACCTGGACAAGGACGTGGCGCTGCCAGAGGACCCGGACACCAAGGATATGTCCGTGGATGAGCGCGACACCATCATTGGCAAGGTTTACAGCAAGTGCGTGCACACGCCGCCTCTCCCACGGTTTTTTTTTTTTTTTTTTTGGGGGGGGGGGGGGGGACCAGGTAAGTCTGAATGTGATTTTAAGTTGCCTCTGGCTTCTCCTGCTCACCCTGCCTCGTTCTAACGCAGCTCTTTGGTGTCTTTGAGAAATCCACACAAAGCACTCAGGGCAGAAGAGACTGTTGTTGCCTCGGAAAGGCTTCTGCAGCAAGTGCTTGGCGAGGATTTATCACCATAAGTATTCTCTCAGTGACCGCAGGCCGCCCCCAAGGCTGTGCCGTCAGCCCCGTCAGATCCAGCTCCAGTGAGGGATTTGTCAGCAAAGGTGTGTGACTTTTTTTTCCTCGATGATGCTCTTGCAGGCTGATGGAGATCGAGTCCCGACTGTTGCCGTGCGGCTTGCACGTGGTGGGGCAGCCCCCAACCGCAAACGAAGCCATCGCAACGCTGGTGAACATTGCAGAGATCGACCGCCCCGACCTGGATCCGCCCATCGCCGGCCTCCCCGGAATTCTGGCTCGCGCCATCGGCCGCAACATCGAAGAGATCTACCTCAACAACAACAAGGTACGGGCCCCACTCCAATTTTCCCGCAGCAGCTGTTTGATCCACCCCCCGTGTGCGACCGCCTTGCTTTGCTGCGGTGGCCTTGTGCTGCTTTGCAGTGGCCTTGCGCTGCTGCCCGTTTGTAGAGCCGGCGGTTTTGCTCGCCTTGGGTGGTGTGCCTTGTATTGCTGCCTACAGTCCAAAACTGGCACTTGTTGCGTTAGAGCACAGGGAGAGGCGCAAGCCATGGGAGAGAGGCATGCCTGAACACCCGCCCGCGGAGGCTCTCTCTCTCTCTCTCTCTCTCTCTCTCTCTCTCTCTCTCTCTCTCTCTCTCTCTCTCTCTCTCTCTCTCTCTCTCTCTCTCTGTGTGTGTGTGTCTGTGTGTGTGTCTGTGTGTGTGTGTGTGTGTGTGTGTGTGTGTGTGTGTGTGTGTGTCTGTCTCGCCCTCTCCCCCTCTCTCCCCCCCCCCCGGCTCTCTCTCTCTCTCTCTCTCTCTCTCTCTCTCTCTCTCTCTCTCTCTCTCTCTCTCTCTCTCTCTCTCTCTCTCTCTGTCTCTGTCTCTGTCTCTGTCTCTGTCTCTCTCTCACACACACACACACACACACACACACACACACACACACACACACACAATAGTCTTTACAGACCTCAATTTCTCGGGGCTGTGACGTCGAGCTGTGGCCACGGGGTGTCTGGTTGGAAGGTGGTTGGGGGGGGGGGGGTGTGTCCCGGGATGGCGAAGAGGAGGCATGAAGGTGCGGGTGCGGCACGCAGGGCGTGTTTGAGGAGGTTGCGCTGCTGGAGGAGATGAAGGAGATATGCCGAGGCTGTGTGCGCAGCTTTGTGGAAGACCGCACGGACGTGCAGGGCCGCGTCTCCATCGACTCCTTCGCCAACTTTGCGCGCCAGATCGGGCTCCAGCAGGACCCCTGGGTGAAGGTCCTCAAGGTCGGCCACCGCCACACTTCTGCTTCTCCGCCCTTTCCCTCTGTGTGCGCATGTGTGTTTATGTACAAATTTTTGGAATTTTTTCTGTTGGTTTTTTTACGGGAGGCGCGTGTGTGCGCGCGTGCGGGCGCGTGTGTGCGTGTGCGTGTGTGCGCGTGTGTGTGCGTGCGTGCGTGCGTGTGTGTGTGTGTGTGTGTGTGTGTGTTTCGTTTTGCGTCGGGGGAAGGGGTGGTAGGGCCTTGTTGTTCTGGGGGGGTTGGGGAGGGGGGCTTTGTGTAAGGGAGGAATCAGCGGAAACCTCCCGGGTGTGCTTGGGGAACGAGGGGTGTGAAATTACTTTGTCACTTATTTTTATTCCTTTTCCCCCACTACTGGTATTCCTGGTGACATACCAATATTTGCGCAGTATCAGGACATCTCCCCGGAGGGCTGAGGCCCTAAACCTACTGGGTGCCTGCTCACGGGCAACCGGATTTGTTGCACTGAGTTGCTGTCCCTCTGAGGGGAAATAAAGGGGGGAAAACATTAACCTGGTGAATCTGGAAAGTGAGACCTCTGCACGGGGTTCGATCTGGCGAGCACACACTGAAGCGTGGACCGGGGACCGCAGGGAACCAAATTCGAGAAGGCCGACACCAACCAGTTGAGGAACGTCTTCACATATCTAGACGGCTGCCTGCAGCTAGTGGTGATGGACAACGAGCTGGGGGCGCTTAAACAGGCTCTGGACGGCTCATACGTGGAGCCCGGCCCCGGAGGCGACCCCATCCGCAACCCGAAAGTGCTCCCAACTGGCAAGAACATCCACGCCCTGGACCCCCAGTCCATCCCCACCCAAGCAGCTGTGAAATCGGCCCAAATCGTCGTTGAACGGTGGGACCCTTCTCTTACTCCTCCATTCCCATGCCTAGTTTGGCACCAGACGCCTTCCACCCTCCATTCCCATGCCTAGTTTAGCACCTGACGCCCTTCACCCTCTATGCCCATGCCTAGTTTGGCACCTGACGCCCTTCACCCTCTATTCCCATGCCTAGTTGGGCACCTGACACCCTTCACCCTCTATGCCCATGCCTAGTTTGGCAATTGACGCCCTTCACCCTCCATTCCCATTCCCAGTTGCAGAACATGCGAACTAACTCAAATTATTGACTGAATTATTAATTTACTTGAGATTGTGTTCCACACGCACCCCCGCCCCCCCGGGGGGGGCCCATCCTCTCACAACCCCCTTTTGAATGTATCATTGTCCTTCATATATGCTTATCCCACGAGATGCTTTATCCCACTGGATTCTTGACCCCACCAAGTGCTTAGTGTTTAACACCTTGAGAGTTCCTGCTCATTTATAAAATGATTTGAGTGAAATAAAATTTCTTCAATTCCACCGGATGCTTAAATCCACCAGATGTTGTGGGCTAGGCCCCGCCCGGGGGGGGGGGGAGGCGGGGGAGGCGGGGTGTGATGGGCACTAGTGTCCATGATGCAGGAGGTGATGAGGGAAGTGGCTGGGGAACAGGTTGCTGGAGGCGCAGCGGGCGGAGGCCGGCGGCCAGTGGCCAGAGACCGTGGCTGTGGTCCTCTGGGGTACCGACAACATCAAGACCTACGGAGAGTCCCTGGCTCAGGTGCCGTGTTCTTCGCCCCACCCCACCCCCCCTGGCTGGGCTGCACACCATGCAACCCTGCTTGAAATGCAGTCTTTGTTCAGGACACCACCATCCCCTCATTGTGCACGCGCGCTCTCTCTTTCCCCACCCCCCCCCCCTCTCTCTCTCTGTGTGTGTGTGTGTGTGTGCGCGCCCTTGCGCCAGGCTCCCTCACTCTCGCGCCTCCGCCCTCCCTTCTCTCCCTGTCCCACTCCCTCTCCCCCGCCCCCCCTTGGGGTGGGGGTGGGCATGCCCATGTATGTTTGTCCATTGGTTCTTAGTTTTTGCCAGTTAGCAAAAGTTTGTGGCAGGCCCCTTACCATGCTACATTCCAATACTCTAGCATGTCACACATGGGACCACCCCCCCCCCCCCCCAACACACACACAGCGCGGGCACAGACACAGTACAGCAGCAACAGCAGCAGCACCGATGACAATAGGGTGAGGAGCGAAGGGCTGGGGGTGGAGCAGGTGATGGTGATGGTGGGCGTGAAGCCGGTGGCGGACGCATTGGGCCGCGTCAACAAGCTGGAGATCATTCCTCTGGAAGAGCTGGGCCGCCCGCGCGTCGACGTGGTGGTCAACTGCTCGGGGGTCTTCCGGGACCTGTTCGTGAACCAGATGAACCTTCTGGACCGCGCCATCAAGATGGCGGCCGAGCAGGACGAGCCCCTGGAAATGAACTTTGTGCGCAAGCATGCCATGGAACAGGTGCGCTACCTACCCCCTCCCTTGCCCACTTGCCCGCTCCCGTGCCTCCGCCCCCATGCCTCCCAAAGCCAACGTTCTTGGGTGACTGGGCATGCTTGCTGTGACGGCGCCTGCCTGGGCGACTGCGGTTGCTTGCGTCTGCACCTGCTTGGGTGCGTGTGGGCGCAGGCACGCTTCGCCGTCCGCTGGGTCTTCTTTTGGGTTTCTTGGGACGAGGGGGGAATCCACCCTGGGCGGGTTGGGTTGGCTAAAACCGGTTGGGAGGGCGTGTTGGGGCCAGTACTTGCAAAGCGGACAGGCCCGTCCCCTGGAAGACAATGCGAACTTGCTCGGCTTTTGTTGGTTCTTGGCTTTGCCTTGGTATTTCCATCCCCCCCCCCCACACACACACACACACACACATACACACATATACACACATAAGGAAACGTGCGGACATGCTCTCTGACAGGCCATGTGGGCGCGCCTATGGCCTCTCGTGTAGGTTTCCCTGATATATCATACGTTGCATAAGTTTTGTAGTTATGACACTAACAATTATCACACTAATTATCATCTTTGCAATTATTCTTAAGAATCTCCGAAAGCCTGGTGGAGACCGACCTCGGGCCCTAGGACCAGCAGTACAGAGCAGTACAGGAGGTTTGGGCTTGAGGGGGAGGATCCCGCGAGGGGGGCGCAGGCGGAGCAGCTGGGGACCAGCCTGAGGGAGGCGGCCACGCGAGTCTTCAGCAACGCCAGCGGGTCGTACAGCAGCAACGTGAACCTGGCCATCGAGAACAGCAGCTGGCAGGACGAGCAACAGCTGCAGGAAATGTACCTCAAGCGCAAGTCCTTCGCCTTCAACTCTGACAGGTGTGCCTGCATGCCCTGCCCTCCCGCTCACTGCCTCCTGGCTTTCCATTAAGGGAGTTGCTGCTTTTTATGGTTTCGCAGAACCATAAAAGTTTAGTTGGATATGCTAAACTTTTAAGAACACCTTTGCAAGGAGTTATTGTGCTGTGACCTTGCCCCCGCCAGAGGGTCGTGGCCCCTTTTCCAAATCTTCACATAAGAGGACCCACGGCTGGGAGATTTGGAGTTTTGTAGGGAGGTGGTTTTGTCAGCTGGGAGGTTTGGGGATTTTTAAGGAGGTGGGTTTTGCTACTGGGGAATTAGTGATCGATGCGGGTTGCAGGGGGAGGGATTTCTTTGCTCAGGGGAGTAGAAGGGGCGGGGATTTGATGAAGGGGAGTCCGGAGTGCTCGCACGCGTGACGATGGGGTCCCCCCGGGGAGGGGGGGAATTGAAAACAGGAAGTCGGGAGTGCACGCAAGTGTGATGAGGGGGTTGCCTGGAGAGGGGGGGAGGGGGGATTGGAAAGAGGGTTTCCGGGAGTGCACGCATGCGTGACGAGGGGGTTTCGTGGGCGCGTAGGCCTGGGGCTGGAGGCGAGGCCAATCGGGAAGTGTTTGAGGCAGCCATGAAGACAGTGGATGTAACCTTCCAGAACCTGGACAGCAGCGAGATCAGCCTGACAGACGTGAGCCACTATTTTGACAGCGACCCCACCAAGCTGGTGAGCGGGCTGCGGGAGGACGGCCGCCTTCCCTCCGCCTTCATCGCCGACACCACCACTGCCAATGCGCAGGTCCCGCTCCCCCCACATCACCCCGCCTTCCCATCATCGCCCTTCCGGTTCCCTCCCAAATGTGGCCTCGAGGCGGACGTGGTGTGTTGGTGTACCTCGGGCGGGACATGTCACGTCGGTGCCCCCGTCAGCCGTACCCTCTGAAGGAAAAGAAAATTGTTGTCTGTAGAAAGGCAGTGACTTCATTGTTTTGGAGCGGAGGCCTCTCCCTTGGAAGGAATTGCGGTGTGTCGTTCCACGCTCATCAGCCCACCCTTTTCTTAAAAGAGATCCAGCTCATCGGTGGTGCTGTCTTGAGTGTTTCCTGGCAAGTCGCCGTGTTGGGGGCACACAGCTATTGTTGGCGCTTGCGCTCCCCAACCCCCCTCTCTGTGTGTTTTTTTTGGGGGGGGGGGGGTGTGGGTGTGTGTGTCCCTCGTCCACCCTCCCTGCCTGGCTCTTATTGGTCAGCCAGTCAGCTGAAGTTGTGGGAGGGGGGCTGGCAGGTGCGAACGCTGGGCTCGCAGGTGCGGCTGGATGCCCGCACCAAGCTGCTGAACCCCAAGTGGTACGAGGGCATGATGAACAGCGGGTACGAGGGCGTGCGGGAAATCCAGAAGCGCCTCACAAACACCATGGGCTGGTCTGCCACCTCTGGCCAGGTGCACTCCCACTTTTTCCGGGTCATTTTGGGCACCGCTCTCCCTTTTTTTTCGATTTCCCCCCCCCCCCCCCCCGTTTTTTTTGGTGGGGAGGGGAGGGGGGGCTTTGGTGTGTGTCCTAAGTAGATCCCCAAATAAATTCAAAAGTTTTGTCCAAGTAGATTCGCAAGTATCATCCAAGTAAAGATGTCTTCGGGGCTGTTTTCGGTGGCATGTTCATATGTGGTGGGCAAGAAAGGGATGTGAAGGCAGGTTCGCTCCTCGCCCCCCCCCCCCCCCTCTTCTCCTCAAAACAGTCTGTGTGCTTGGCCGTCTCAGTGGTCGTGAAGCTGCTGCTGTGATGCCCACTCATCCCTGCCACTGTCGTAACACAGCAGGACCGCCTCTTGCAAAGCATCCTCACAAACTCTCTCAATGGCACGAGAGCCTGCGAGGTGCCGGATGGGAGCACCTACTTCAAACACGCTGTACCCAGACGCATGTGCCTTTTCCAGATCATCTTGGACGACCTTGGATGGTTTCCCAACTGGACGCGACCCCCTCGACGTTATCACAACACAGGGGCGGCGGGCGGGTGTGCAGGTGGACAACTGGGTGTATGACGAGGCAAACTCGACGTTCATCGAGGATCCCGAGATGGCGAAGCGCATGATGGATCTGAACCCCAACAGCTTCCGCAAGCTGGTGGCCACCTTCCTGGAGGCGCAGGGCCGCGGCTACTGGGACGCCTCCCCCGACCAGTTGGAGCGCCTGCGCCAGCTGTACATGGACGTCGAGGACAAGATCGAGGGCGTCGAATGAGCGGCGCATGCTTCCCAAAGAATGAGCGCGGCATGTGGTTCCAAAAGAAAGTGTGTTTAAAAAGGTGCTGGTTAGCTGGTGTGTAGTTGTAGGATCAAGTTGAGGAACGTTGAACAAGCGGTGTGTAGTTGTTGGTTAAGATCGAGTGGGTTGAAGGTGCGTCGTGCAGTTGTAGGTTGGTCATGAGGGTGTTGCCTATTCTGGCGCTAGTGCCTGTCGGCCATTTGGCACTGCATCAATGCTGTGTCCAGAAGTACGGAGTGACTCTTTTCGCCGGGGAAATGCTGCCCCCTCCCCCCCCCCCCCCCGGGGAGGGGGGAGGGTATGCGGATGGTAGGGCGGGGGGAGGTGTAATTGATGGGCCGTCCTGATTTCACAATCATTTTGGGGGAGTGCGGAAGGACCCGGTCTGCTGCGTATGCAAATGTTTAGGACCAGTGTTCTTATTTTTGTGCAGGTCCCTGCGGTCCCTGCCTCATTTAGAACCGTTTCAGTTGCGGCGGCTTTTAGTTCTTTGGTTTGGTTGCTGGACAAGTGCTCTGGAGACTCCTGCGTGCACAGAGCGCAGTTCGAAGTAGGGAAGTGCAGCTTGCTCCATTGCGGCAAGTCTAGAAGGTGGTTCGGGTGTTGGGATCGGGGAATGCCACGTGTGCAGGGTATCTGTCCCAGTCGGCACGACGCCTTGAGAAAGTGCCTCGAACTACTCTTCTGGGCAGCTTCTGGTGTCGTTCCCATGACAGTGGCACTGATACAAAGGTAAATCCGGGTTCTGGCAGTTCCTGTCTACATCAGGCAGATCCGGGAGTGGTCAGGCAGGTTTGGATTCGATCTGGCAGATCCGGACTGGCCCATGCGAGTCCGGAATTGATCCCGGTCTCCATCAGGCAAATCCTGTCTTGTTGTACAGGAAGTTAACTTTGGACGTGTCAGCAAGCCCATGTGATATGTCTGACGCTGCTACAAATTGTAAGGCGGGGCTGGGAGTAATAAGGGGAGTGTGAGAACTTTAGTGTCGTCTCGTGAGCCGAAGATGTCTCCTGGGGTTCGTCACTTCAGTGCGTCATCTGGTGGGGCGTCTGCAGTGTGACACAGCAATTTGTCAGTAATTATTGACAGATTGGGACCCTGTCTGTAGGAAGTGAATGAGTCGTGAGCTGGGTACAAAGCAGCCCGTGTTGGGTGGGGGGTTTTTCCTCAGCTGACTCGAGTGTGTAGTAACAGTTATAACTGTCCCAGAATTCTTTGGCTGCGGAAGTAGTCAGGCTCGACGCCTTGACCATTTCGACTGGGCCGATTTGCCCCATGTCTGCAGGGGTTTCTCCTATTGAACTTGCAGCAAGTTCGAACAGAGCTGGCTCAAAATCGTGTAGTAGATTAAGGTTCTGCTGCTCAGCGTGTTTTTGTAGAAGAGAGGAATCGGAGTTGAGAAGTGGTAGCTTCCATTGTGAACTTTTATTAACTCGTAAAATTTGCAAACTACGACGACTTCCTGGCTTCCTCTGCTGTGAAGTCATCTGGTTGTCATTGTTTTTGCTACTTGTCGCCCTACCACTTTATGAATCTAACATCTGCATGTCAGGTTCTTTTGGTTTGCTACTTGGCGCCTCACCAATTTTATGATGTTTTAACATACGGACGACAGGAAGCTGGAGATCTAGCGACCACCAGCGGGTCTATTTCCACCAACTGTCTGCTGTCATGTTGATCCACTATGTCATGTTGTCAGTTGTATTGTTGCTCATGACTTTTTGTTTCTCTGCTCGGTCTCGGTCCTGCTCATGATACCGCTTCCTGGGGTGTTAAACTGTACGGTATACACGCAAGAAGTTGACTGCTGACCTTGGCTCCTCTGTGACCTTAAATTTGCTGTGTGGGGGTTTTCTTTTTTTTTTTAGGGGGGGGGGGATTTTTTTTCCCCCTTTTCATTTTTTTGTCCATTGTGGAGCAGCCTGAAAAGCTCGGCATCAAAGCCACAATCCGGCAGAAAGAGATCAAGGTCGACCCATGTGATCTGGCCATCCCAACTTTAGGATGTCAGCAGTACCCCGTTTGGCTACATCTGTATTTGGACAACCGTGAGGATCCCCTCTTTAATTCCAGAGCTCCTCAGCAGCTCTACTTCGAATTGTCACAGGGCCTTGACCCACATAGCTGCTAGTTTCATGAGCATGCTAAAGCTGCTTGGAGCACTCATGGTAGTGGTTGTTTCGTTGTGCTGATTTTCTAAATTAACAGTAATTAATGGTGTGACACAAATGGTGCTGGCGTCCTTTCAGCAGTGGGAAAATGAAACTGGATGGCTATCCTCCAGAATACATTCTGGCGGATTTTGCAGCCGCATTAATTCCTCAAACACTTTGTGATATGGAGAACATTGGGAGACTCACCTGTGGAGAAATATTGTTTTGCACTGCAAAAGACCTGCGAGAGGATACGTCAATGTGGGCTTCAGCTTTGGGTTCACTTTCAGGACATTTAGTATTAAGAGTGAAGCTTATCCTATCTATCGCTTCCAAATCTACGGGCTATCGGTCCAGTCAGTTCTGGTGTGTGCAGGGGCCTGGGTTTCCATTGCGTCTGGGCTACCTCCGCTCTTGCTCGCACGACTGCAGCCGCCAGTGGCCTTTGAAGACATTTCTCTGGACCTTTGCGGTCGTTCTAAGAGCAATTAATGCGGGAAAATTTTTTGCGGGGGTCAGTCCTGTCACTACTAATACGATGCAGGCGACCTGGCAGGTCCATTGCTTGTGTTTTATAGCTCAGGCGACCTGGGGCTCCCATTGCCTTCGCGGTATACCGTAGCTCTTGCTGACAGTACACCAACCGCCAGGCACTTTCAGGGCAGTTCTTTGGAACATTTGGCGGTTTAATCTTGGTGCGTTGACCTTGGTTGAAGCGCCTCCAAGGCCTTCTGACCCCAGGAGCCATCAATGCACAGGGAGATGTGGAGGGCCGCTTTTGTCCTTCGTTGGGTCTATTTTTGCACCAACCCTCTAGATCCGCAAGCTTGATGCTCGGTGGGTGTGATTGTCTAATAGCTTGAACCGTTGGGTTGAATGTTGGGGGGCTGACTCCAGCTTCAGGTGCTTCTTCATGCACAACTGTAAAGCGAAGCAAACTCGTAACTGTACAGCCACCAACTTTGTTCGCGTTTCTAAAGTTGCAGTAGCTTGCTGACTCTTATTAATTATGACACATACCTGTACAGTATGATACACTGGTACTTGAACATTGTGTTAATAGAGGCTCTATCATAGAGCACGTCAAGATTGCAGTTGCGGAATGTGACCTTTAGGAACACCATGTGGGCGCACGTGACGCGATGCCGTTCGTTCAAAATGGGGGTGATCAGCCAGTTGAACAGCTACTGAAACAACAATCAGCAGGGCATCGTTGGTAAGGAAAACCAAAAACAGCCTTCCTGATATTCCTGCATCTAAGAATCACGTTGAATCATATAACGATCGCACGTGAAATTAACAACGTCGATCGGTAGTTGGATAGTCCGTGGCTCGTGGTGCGTCCTGCAGGCGACTGCACTTTCGGAACTCTTACGTATACCTCACTCCACTTGAGTTCAATGTAAGCTGTCGTCTCCTGAATCTGCGCCTTATGGAACTATGCAATTTTGATGGGCACTTGGGAGGGACGTCAAGCGTTTGGATTGGACGGCGGACTTGTAAATGGATTGCTAGTGGTGGAAAGGACCGCACTGTTAAATTGTGGTCATTGAAGTCTCGCCATGCCCAGCTGGTGCGTACACGCCCCAGTCTTCTGCTTGCTGATAGGCAGACGTCCACCTCAATAAGGGCTTGCCCGACTCTTTTCACAAGTATAACCTGACTCATCATATCACTCCTTACAGACCCTTCAGGGCCACTCCGATGCCATATCAAAGGTGGTGTTCAACAATGAGGAGGAAACTATCCTTGCAGCTACAACTGATGGAGCTATCAAATTGTGGGATATGCAAGCCGGCAAAGGTACGTCTCGGACTTTTCTCATCCTCTCATATGAATGGCTATTTAATCTGATGAATCCATTGACATGGCTGGTATGGCAGGGAGGGGGAGGCTTTCTGGACATAGTTTGGAGTGCTTGGACGCAGCTTTCCATCCCTTTGGGGAGTTTTGTGGATCTGGCGGCAGAGACAATACTGTAAAGCTCTGGGACTTCAGGCAGCAGATCTGCATACACACCTACTCTGGTCATGTTGCTGCCATCTCTGCAGTTCAATTCTCCCCAGATGGAAGGCTGCTTGTCTCGGGTTCGCATGATGGCGTGGTTAAGGCGAGCTCCTCCCATTGCCGCATTTATACAATACATGTTACAGATTGAAGACTATTGCATCATATGGCTGCCGTGTGGAGTTTCGCTTTTGGGCATGCAGGTGTGGGACCTGACTGCTGCCAAGCTCATGAAGAGTTTCAATTGCCATACTGGCCAGATTACAGGATTGGAGTACCATCCTCACGAACACTTGCTTGCTGCTTCTTGCAGTGATGGAGACCTCTTCTTCTGGGACTTGGACAACTTTGCAATGGTGGGAGATCCTGCACATCTCTCAACAGGTGCGGCCATTGTTCTGTTATCTGATTTAAAATTACACAGCACCTGTCAAGATGTCTGGACATGCCTGTCAGCAGTTCCTTTCTGAACATCTACCGTACTCTGTTGGGCTTGTACACCAATCAAAGCGTTCTACGTGGTCCCACAGACACCTTGTCCCTCTGATGTAGCTGGAAAGTCCCCATGGATTGCACAGGGGACTTCGCACCATTACATTTGCTCTGTGGGTCTACCCCTGAATTGTCTTCAAGTAGCATCTCAGATTTCATTCAACAACACGTTCCGAACGTTACTTGGCGATGATACGAGGCGTCCTTCCGGGAATATGCAAGCGTTTCATGTCTGGCGAACAGTCTTTTCAATGGCTGGGCACGCTTGCGTTGCTTAGATTGGCTTTCCTTCCACCCGTTTCATTTGCAATGGGTCAACTATGCGAAGGTGCAGCTCAAGCTCATGACCCCTTCAGCTTGACTGACGACCTGGGGCAATTGCAGGCATCCAGAGCATTGCGTACGCAAAAAATGGGATGGCCCTGCATACTGTCACAATTGAAGAAGTGACAAGCTGGTCTTGGGAACCTACAACGCAATTACAGACTTGGTTTCATCGCTGGGACAATGTAAGCATCAAGAATTCCCAAGAAACAAAGTTTCATTTGCAGCCAGTGTTTCAAGAGTTCCCATTACACAAGTATCCACATGCAACAAGTGTTTTCTCCTTGGATGAAGTTTGCTGCTGTCACAATGGACAAGTGTGCACTTGCAGGTAGTCGATCTGGTACCACAGAAGGAAAACCAAATGGTGGTGGCAAACGTTCAGGATGACCGTATTATGGTCGTTCTCGCTGATGTTTTGGACACAAATGTGCAAGTGGACGGGGAAAGTCAAAGGGATGGGCCTCGATATATTTCTAAAGAGGTCAATGACCCTTCGGCCACTGTACTAGAGCATGCAGGGAGTTTGACCATATGCACCTCACATTTGAAGGTTCCAAAAAGGTCGACCCAGAAAGGTATGTATCTGCTATGCTCCTAGAAACTGTCTTAACACTTCCAGGGACAGGCAACTGTCATGCATATCTTGTGGGGTTCCTTACAATGGCAACCGGTCGGGCCAAAGCGAGCTGGTGGTGCTGATCGGGGCTTGTATCGCGCTTTTTAATGGCCCAGGTTGGCTTGGGTTAGATGCCGGGGGATCTGGAGATTTAGATGAAAAACGTGGGATGTTGCGATGGAAGAGTAGTCCATGCTGGTTGGTCTCTGTCAGTCTTGGGTGCTTGCGCTCAATCAGCTCGTGGCTTTTTTCCTTCCTTTTCTGAAACGAACCTGGGTGAGTTGCAGATTCCAAGGGCCGTGCTTCAGAGCAGGGCAGAGAGATGCGGGCGCCAAAAAAGTCTGCTTACATCGTAGAGACAAGTACAACGCCACAAAAACCAGCAAAACAAGCATTTACATCTGTTGGTGGTCGCACAGAGTCAGGTATACTTCTTGATTCGGCTGATCAAGATGCTTCAGCATCAAGTGGGCCATGTTTTGTTTCTGATATTGCGACCAAGAGGCAGCCCTTAAGGGCCTTTGACATCTTCTATGTGTGTGCATCAGGAAAGAGTGCAAGCACTTCTGCTCCATCAAAAGCCAAAATTGTCTTGCAAAGATTACAGTTGCATGACTCCGGTATATCCCAGCAGGATTCTAACGCTCAGAACACAAGAGCGCCTGATCAACAAGGCATTAAACTCAATGATACACGTGCTAAGCCTGCCGAGGTATGGCTCGCCCTGTCACAGAGGCGCTCCCCTGTCTGTCGTTTGGATGGGGCTACACAAGCGACAAAGGCTGCAAACACATTGCACAAGTCATGTAAACTTCACATCTTTGTACTTGATTGCTTGCCGACTCCCTTACAGGACTGCCAGAAACCGGATTGCTCATTGATTAATAAGATGATGGACGGGCACAATGCATTGGTGGAGACTTTAAGTGGACGACAATGTCACCTGCAAGTAAGTCTGTGTCCTGTCAGTCTCGTGTACTTGCGTATTAAGATGTGCTGCTATTTTTAACGTGTACTTGCCTTGGAAGAAAAACAGCAATGGGATGGGCTTAGCCTGTCCCGCTTTGGCAACCTCTGATGTCCGTCCGCTTTTTAGGTTGCTTCCACCTTTTGGAAGAGGAGGGACGTGCGAGGAACATTATCATCTATTAAGAGATGTGCAGGTGACACTGGCTTTTGACATTGATGCCCGAAACAATACATTATCTCGTGTTTCCATTGCGTTCAAATGAAGTTTCTTCTGCAGCTGGCTGCTTCAACTGGAGGCCTCCTAGGAGCTGCTGAAAGGAGTACTGGGAATCCCAGCGCATGTATGTCAGTTGAGATGTTTATGTGCTGATCTACAACATTTGTCCATATGCCATGCATGGCAGCCTGGAAGCTGCCCCTTGCTGTGAGTTCTTCATTCCATTTCTTTTTGTGCCCATTAAGTTTATCTTCTATGAGCGTGCCAGAGTTGCCATGACCTTTGTCAAAGGCCATGGTGACTCATGGACATGGAACTGTCAATTCCATCGCTCGAAGGCCCCCAGCATTTTTCGAGGGAGTCGTCATGTCTGGCTACCACTTGCCTAAACCGCAGATAAAATAACAGACTGGGTGGCTGACCTTGGTCTGCAGACCCATCAGTAACCCACGACGTGCTTACCGCTGTTGGGAAGGAATACTACTTCAAACTTGACCACTGTCCTCAAGTGGTAGCACTCCTTATCCCCTTGCTTGAATCCGGAGAAGCTCATTTTAGAACAACAGCCATCGCAGTTGCAGCGTCATTGCTTCAGTGCCATAACCAGGTACCCTGGCACTGACTTTTGCTGTCGACACCGTCTCTGCCTCGCATATATGATATATATCATAAGTGAGTTGATTGACAAGTACATCTGGTCATCATCACGGATGTTGTGTAACATTCACTCATTTCACTCTGCCTCGCGTGTTCAGATGGACGCCTCATGGCACTGTCTAACTGTGTTCAACGAGTACCCTATCGTGTGAGCACTGTCTTTTGAAAGTGTCCCCTGTCCTCAACTATTAAACCCTTGCTAATTGCCGGGAAGGGTCTGCCGCCTCATGCACCTTATTTGAAACACGCACAAGGGCCTTGGAGGGGGACTTTAAGCAGTTTGACAGTTTTCTTTATCTGTGTACAAAATGACTCCTTTGATTTCGGACCACATCTGTGGTTGTGTAGTTCTTCTCTGATATTTTCCATCGATATATCCGAGTTGTTCGGCATGTGACATGGCAGGATGCATGATTGCTACGCAAAATACTTCAACGGAGGGCACAACAAGGAAGTCTCAATCTATTGGAGGTGCACATGCTGCACGTGGCCAATCGTGGATGTTGTCAAGTTCAGCAGCGTCGCTGTTTTGCATCTGATTAGTCCCTTACTGTGTAACATCAAAATTTCCACGTGCAGTTGACTGTGCAACGCAAGCTATATGAGGGCTACGCCGTGGAGGCGAGGTTGCAGAACTAGGCATTTTATATTGTCTTTGCTTTCGCAGGTGATCAGGAACCACCTCAGTTGTACCTATGAACGAGCTAGAGACTTGGCCTTTGCAGAGCGCCTTGATTCCTGTACAGCTGCCAGGAACGCTTTGCGCTCAATCCTACCGCACGTGGATGGTTCATCCCATTCTCCACGTGCCTTAGCAGATCCTGTTCCAGTTCCCAGTACGACATTAGGAGTCACAGGCCGACTGGTCCAAGAGTTAAAGTCACTGTAATCGAATTATACATATGCCATGTTGGGTGACGGCCGTCTCCACATGCCAATGAAGCTCTTCGTGCGGTTTCAGTATCTGTCACACCAAACAAGCATCTGATCACGACCTAAGAGTTCTTCAGCTGGTCACACCTCTTGCAACCCAGCCACTACAATTCCGTCACCATGCACCCCCATCTAGCTTCGATTGTCGTGTGTGTGTGTGTGTGTGTGTGTGTGTGTGTGTGTGTGTGTGTGTGTGTGTGTGTGTGTGTATGTGTGTGTCCTTTGAGACATCTGCGTCCTTCGTGAACCAGGTGCACAAATCTTTGGATGTGCGTTCTTCCTCAGTACCTGGGTTTGACGGTGCAGCACTGAAAATGCAGACAGCACTGTTTTAACTCTTGCCAAGAGACACACATTCGGACACAGGGGCCCATCTTATCCTCG
>KV908715.1:57500-85215 GCA_002005505.1 Botryococcus braunii | reverse complement strand
TCAGTTTTTATCTGGTTCTCCAAAGAGTTTTGCCAGGTTGTGCAAACCAATTGCCGGGTGGTGTTGCCGATGGTTTTGTTCGTTAGTCAGAAAGACTCCTTGGTTGTCCAAGGGATTTTGCCTGGGTCGTCCAAACTGCCAGGGGAAACAAAATACAAGACTTCCCCACACGGAAGGGTGGGGGCCTGCTGGGAAAAGCACACACAAAGGGCAACCAGGGCTTTCGAGGTTAGAGGTCTTGGGGCCCCGGGGAGGGGGGGGGATGGGGGGCTCACAGACATTGGACGGCTGAGGGGCCCTTTGGAAAAGCTCCATGCTGCGTTCCCATTGGCTGGCAGAGCCACAAGGTCCTGCACCCCCTTTCCCCTGTTTGGAAAACGCCGAGTAGGCACATCTGCTTTTACAGCCATTTTAGCATAACAGGATGGTCAGCACATTCATAACCACATCAGAACAGTCTGAAACATCAGTATCGGCAGAAAACATAAAGAAAGGCATCTGTCACATCACTATGGACAGGAAAACATTCACAAATACAGTGTCACATCAACATTGACAGCGAACACTCACAAACTCGTCTGTGTAACATCAACATGGACAGCAAACACTCACCGTAAGCAAGCCCCCGAGGGACCGAACCAAAGTGGCCGGCTCCGCCTGGTCCCCCAGCACCAGCCTGGCGCCCAGGGCCTCGGCCTCCTGAAGGGCGGCCCACATATCCCTGCCCTGTGAACCGCCTCCTCCGCATCCAGCCAGCCCGACTGGAGCACTCCTGCACACACCTCACCTGCTGACATCCCCCTCCTACACCAGCCCCATATGAGCCTGCCCTCCACAGGGGAGGGGATTGGGCCACGCAAGCCCGCCCACTCATGCTGCGCCCACCCGCCTTCTCTCTCTCTCTCTCTCTCTCTCTCTCTCTCTCTTCTCTCTCTCTCTTTTTCTTTCTCTTTCTCTCTCTCTTTCTCTCTTTTTTTTTTTTTTTTTTTTTTTTTTTTTTTTTTTTTTTTTTTTTTTTTTTTTTTTTTTTTTTTTTTGTCCTCTGCTCTCTCCTCTCTCCACATCCCCTTCCTCCTTCTGGGGACCGAACCTGATAGGCAGATCCCAAAGAGGGGCTCCAAAGGACTCATGGGGTTGGGAAACAGGTTCCACTGGCCACCTGGGGTTGCCTGACCGGTCCCGGCCCGGTCCCTCAGGCGGTCTCCGCCAGCATCCGGCCCCACCACCCCGTGCAGGAGCCGCAAAAGATGTGCTCTCAGGGGGCACAGCTCCACTAGCACCGCTCCGGCCGTACCCTCCTGATCGTCTGCCTCACTGTCCTCAGCAAACACCCCACCGCACTTTTCAAAACGGATACTAGTCTGCTCCATCTCATCAGCCTCCAGTGGCTGGACGGACGTCTCCCCCATCCCCTTCCCCCTCCCTCCCCCTCCCCCTCCTGCTCCTCCTCCTCCTCCTACTTCTTCTCCTTCTTCTTCTTCTGTCCTCCTCATCCTCCTTCTTCTCTTCTCTTTCTTCTTCTTGTCCTCCTCATCCTCTCCTTCCCCCCCTTCCTCCCCCCCCCTCCTCCTCCCGCTTCTCCTTCATCTTCAGTATACCAACATCCCATATGAGAGCTGTAATCAGCAGCATTTACTGTGCTGTCATCTACCACTTCCGCTGTTTCCAATCAACAAACCATTAACGGCATGCTCGCCAGTACAACACCAACGTCGTATGCTCCCCTCTACGACACGCCTTCAGTCATAATCCAGATCGCTCTCTTCCATCTTTTTGCAGTAAGCTACGTCCACACCACTCAAACATGCTGGTACATGGCACATGGCACATTTCAGCTTGTGCTGTCTGGCATCAACAAATCCATGGCCTGGACAACCCCACCCCTGGTGCTGGGGGCCTCTCTCTCTCTCTCTCTCTCTCTCTTCTCCTCTCTCTCTCTCTCTCTCTCTCTCTCTCTCTCCTCTCTCTCTCTCTCTCTCTCTCTCTCTCTCTCTCTCCCCTCTCTCTCTCTCTCTCTCTCTGTGTGTGTGTGTGTGTGTGTGTGTGGTGTGTGTGTGTGTGTGTGTGTGTGTGTGTGTGTGTGTGTGTGTGTGTGTGTGGTGTGTGTGTTTGTGAGAGAGAGAGAGAGGGGGGGGGGGAGCTTCCCCCGGAGAAGGGGGGAGGGGGGGGTGGGACAGGTGATGGAGGAGATGTCATCGTGGGAAAGGAGAGGATTGAGGCAGACTACCTTGCTCGGCGCAAGCCGGAGAGGAGTGGCGGGTACCCATCAGCAATATCTGCAAGCCCATCAGCATATCAGCAATATCAGCAACATGAGCAATATCTGCAAGCCCATCAGCATATCAGCAATATCAGCAACATGAGCAATGTCTGCAAGCCCGCTTTACCCCAATGCTTACACTGGGTGGGCTTTGCTGGCTTTGAACCATCATTTACATTCTTCAACCTTTGCATTTCTGATACTCATTTTCGCCCGCCCCTCTGAACTACTTGACAGAAATCAGTCGGGACCCCAGCACCGGGGAGATACACTACCTTCCCGGTGTAAAAGCATTTAGCCTTAGATAATATTTATTGTTTTCTGCAATGCCCTCAATATCCTCTGACCTCCGAACATGGGCGCTCCAATCCTTGTTGCAGAGCTATACATGCATAATCTTGTGTAGGGAGGACATCCTTCCTCCAACCCAATCCCTCCTCCATGTTGGAATGCCCACCCCCCCCCCCCCCCGGCCCTCACGCCTGCGCGCACGCGCGCACACACACACACACACACCACACACACACACACACCACACACACCACACCGACATACACACAGAGAGAGGGGGGAGTGGAGAAAGAGAGAAAAGAGAGAGAGAGAGAAAGAGAGAGAGAAGAGGAAGAGAGAGAAGAGAGGAGAGAAGAGAAGAGAGAGAGAGAGAGAAGAAGAGAGAAGAGAGAGAGAGAGAGAGAGAGAGAGAGAGAGTTGCCTCCCGGGGGGGGGGGGAAGAAAGAAAAAAGTAAGAGTCGACCCTGAGTTCTAAGCTAAAGCCAGAATGCAGGATCTGGGGCCACAATGGCTAAAGGGTTTACAAAACTAGCACTTTAATAAACCAAAAAATGGGACAGTATCCTGGGATCATTGCGGTGGGGGCCAGTTGGACCTCGCCCCACATGTCCTTCCTCAATGGCTTGTACCTCAGCTCCATTCTGACTGTGGAGAGGCGCAGCACTGTCTCTTGATCCCAAGGCAGTTGGCTGTCGGTGTTGAAACTGCACGCCTCTACCCCTGTACCCAAACATCCCAAATCTTTCATGGAGTGTGTATCTCCGCACTCCACAAACTTACATGCAATGCCACCAAGCGCCCAAGTGTGTGACACATCATCTGCTGAGCGTGGAATGGCGGCATGCAAACTGTATGAGACCCATGCAGGGTACGTCTCCAACCAATGCGGAAGGCCCTCCTCGCGCGCTCTCCTCTCTCTCTCTCTCTCTCTCTCTCTCTCTCTCTCTCTGTCTCTGTCCTCTGTCTCTCTCCTCTCTTCCTTCTCTCTCTTCTCTCTCTCTCTCTCTCTCTCTCTCTCTCTCTTCTCTCTGTTGTGTTGTGTGTGTGTGTGTGGTGTGTGTGTGTGTGTGTGGTGTTGGGGGGGGGAGAGTAAGAGAGAGGGAGAGAGAGTGAGTGAGAGAGAGAGAGAGAGGGGGAGAGAGAGAGAGACAGAGAGAGAGAGAGAGAGACAGACAGAGACAGAGACAGAGAGAGAGAAGAGAGAAGAGAGAAGAGAGAGAGAGAGAGAGAGAGAGAGAGAGAGAGAGTCCACCCTCCCCGACTCTCCCCCCCCCTGCACACACACACCACACACACACACACACACACCACACACACACACACACACACACACACACACACACACACACACACACACACACAGGGGGGAGAGGGAGGAGGAGAGGGGGGGAGAGAGAGAGAGAGAGAGAGAGAGAGAGAGAGAAGAGAGAGAGAGAGAAGAGAGAAGAGAGAGATAGAGAGAGAGAGAGAGAGAGAGAGAGAGATGTGTAGAGAGAGAGAGGGAGAGAGAAAGAGAGAGCGAGAGAGAGAGAGAGAGAGAGAGAGAGAGAGAGAGGAGAGAGAGAGAGAGAGAGAGAGAGAGAGAAGAGAGAGAGAGAGAGAGAGAGAGAGAGAGAAGAGAGAGAGAGAGAGAGAGAGAGAGAGAGAGCATTCAAGTGCTACACAAAAGGAGAACTTGTGACACATGTAAGCCGGTCTAGCACGGAACGCATGAAGTGTCTTTTGGTGTACCTTAAATGTAGGGAGTGTTTGTGCAGGGAGATGTATCTATAATTACACCTCTCCATTCCCATCTCCTCTCCTCCCTTCCTCTATACTTACACCCCAAGGATTCAGGTAGACAACCAGATGAAATCCTGACCGGTCTGTGAGCTCCTTGGAGATGGGTGTTGCACCGTCCTTAAATGGGCTTGCCTTGTTGAAATCATTGTGACAAGATTCACGGTGGTTGGAGACATTTAGCGCACGCATATGTGACGCTGTCATTCTAGGTGAGGAGGAAATCCCGCCGAACTCCATGCAACCTTCGTCCGTCGTCTTTGCAAACGCCTCACTTACTTTCCCCCTCCTTTACAAATTGAACAGATTCATGCATGCGCACATGAATCATTTATCAATCGGCCGTGTTAGCTAGCTGCCAAGATGGCGATCACTCTAAAACAGATAAATACCAAACTCCAACACAAAAGTCAGACTCAACAAGGATATTAAAGCTTTACCCACACTTCTCAAACTTGGAAGGCTTCCATGCAACAGGCATGTGCGATATGTGCTAGTACGGCTATTGGAAGAGCCTCGACCGGCGTCTCGAAATCGGCAGAGTTCCGGAACCTCGAGCAGAAGGGACGTACAGGCAGTACCGGAAGCTGAGGCAGTCCCGTACGGGACGTTCAGCGATTTTGGCCGACCCGTACGGGGCCCCTTGCAGTACTAGCCTCTGAACTTGTCGACAGCGTGCCTGACGATTCGTCATCGGGGCCTGAGCTGACCTGGCGCAGCACTGCAGCTGGCCGCCAGCTCAGCGAATCTTCGACGTAACGCGTCGGGATTTTCATAACGGCCTCGTAGGCAGCGAACATACCAGAAGCTTCCCAGTCGAAGCTACAAGACCCCGCAACATCAACCCTGTCGAAAAGCTTTGGCCGTGCGGACAGAGCAGCAGTGAGCGCTGTCTTTGACGAAGAGTAGTTTTGATGGTCGTTGTGCCTTCGGCAACAAGCAGAACGGCGTGCCTCGTTGGAACGATGCGGGAACGGTTCGACAATAGAGAGTATATCGTTCCGCAACCGTCTGTAGGAGGAGAAAGTACGGGGTTCCATGGAGATGTGCCGAGGGGAGAGGCCCTCTGTCTGAGCGATGGAAGCATTCGGGCCGTCCGCCCTTGGGACGAAAAAAGGTAAAAGGAGTGCGACTATTTGCTGCAAGGCCAGGAAGCAAGCTCCATTATTCAAAAGGCAGAATGAGATATTCTTTCTGAGGCGTAAAGTGACATTCAACGGCAAGCCCAGGAGACTCCAAGGCACTTTGAAGCCAGGCTTGACCGATAAAGGTTACGCAGGGAGAGGTATGGGCAAGGGCATGGACACCTACGCACAGCCTACCTATATTGACAAAGATTCCCCAAGCGTTGGGGCATGTCCGAATGCTCCAGATAACACGAATACGTTCCTTGTAGGTACGTGCCTATTTTCTGTCCTTATTTGACCTTGCACGTCTGCGGAGCCCCACTTCTTACCTGCGTTTAACTGTTGCCGATGGTGGTGCGGGTTGGGTTTGGGATGTTGTTGAGGAGGCTTCTCAGTAACTGTATTTTCAGTACTCTTTGTATGGGATAGCTAGGGCGGGTAAAGGAATGTGCAAATGCGTGTGTGCATTTGTGGTGGTGCGCGCACGTACGTGTGCGTGCGTGTGTGTGTGTTTTTTTTTGGGGGGGGGGGGGGCCATAGGTTTTTCGGAAGGGGTGTTGGTGCTACTGTGAGATACTCTTATCTGAATCGGAGGCAACATGTGTTCTGAGCAGCTTCTGATTGACGTCTGTTGTGCTTTTGACAGAGCGGAAGGGGGGTCCAAGTTGCAGTCCTGCGGACATTCATTTTGTTGCTAAGGCTGGCGGGTTTGAGGAGCTGGATGCTCAAGTAGCCTCCCTAGCAACAAACTTGGACTTTGCTGGAAGCAATTATGGGAGTAATATTGGAGATATGGTCCTCCAGCAACCTATCGGGGCAGTTTTCCCTTCACCCCAGCTTCATGTTTTTGAGCTAGAGGGTGCCTGGGCCCCTCCAATGGACGGGGGAATGGACGGTCCTGTCACACCAGG
The DNA here is from genome assembly GCA_002005505.1 of Botryococcus braunii. NCBI lineage: Eukaryota > Viridiplantae > Chlorophyta > Trebouxiophyceae > Botryococcus > Botryococcus braunii. The sequence goes on along the minus strand of KV908715.1, from coordinate 78,847 downwards.
ACAGCTAGTAGCCCGCATTCAGGAGCTGGAACGGCAGGTCTTGACCTTAAATCGCCGGCTTGAGGAGGAACGGCTTGAAAGGAAGGTTCCACGCATTAACGAGTTGGAGGAGCAGGTTATGCGGTTATGTCGCCAGCTTGAAGAGGAACAAAAGGTATGGCCCGTCAGGCATAGTGAATGTGGGACAAAGTTTGTGTTTTCACCAAAGGTGCCGTCTGTTTACTGCAAGGGCTGACGCATGCATCCCGCATGCAGACTGCTCCCAGTGTCTTGTTTGAGAGATATTGTTTATAATTGCAACAACTGTTTTTCTGGGGGTGTTCTCTCACTGAGAATGGCTTCTGTCGTCAGCTGACTTGGTCATGAAGTTGGAGATTATTTTCCGGGCTAGTGGAGGCTGTTGAGATTTATGTTATTGTTTGTGGTGTCCCGGGGAGGTTTGACACCTGGCTTCTGTTTTATGTTGATCATTGTTGCCAGCGTGCAGTTTTTTAATTGTTGATTTTACTGATGTATGTAGTAGTCGCTTGCTTTCCTGACAGTACAATGTATTGTGGTTTGCACAGGCTAGACAGAGGATGAGTGGTGATCTGCAGACGTGAAGCAGCCTCTGGAGAGCTACACTATCATTTGGATGTCAGGCTGAGCGCCATGACTCTTTGATATTGCATTCCGTGCTGGGTGTGCTCATGTAAAAATGTTCACCCTCCTTCATCCAAGTATTGATGAAGATCACACATCATGTTGGATATCTATGCCTATCTGACCTGATTGCCGCTGCAATTTTACGAAACTGCTGCGTGCCATTCCTACCAAATTTGTCTCCCATGTGCCCTGTGTATGACAGATCACCCCTGGCCCACCTGCCTGGTCACTGGTCTGGGGTGCGTGTGGCTGGTGCTGGTGTTTGGGCACAGGGTAGGTCCGCGGCGGACATACAAGATTCTCGAGGCGTATAGCGAGCTTTTCAGGGTGAGGGCCTTGGATTGGTCTTTTTGTCGCTCTGAAGGTCAGTTGGGATGTCTCCTGTCTGGGTGTGTGCTGTATTTGGTATGACATAAAGAAACCTAGTCTGGCAACCCCTTTTTTTTTGTGGGGGGGGGGGGGGGGGCGGGGCACAACCCCTTGGGTGCGGAAGACATCTATGCGGCTACTGTGGATGTATTATGCCAATCGCCCTGTTCATTTTTTTTGGGGGGGGGGGGGGGTTGTTTGGGATCGGGGCATGGGGACGAGGTTAGCTTGTAGATAGCGCCATGTCCTTGCATTGATAGGGATAATTATGCTGTCCTCATACTGAGGGAGTCATCAATGATGGTCGTGATTGGAATGGACTGTATTGGCAGGGAGAGAACGCCTCGGAGGCTGCCCAAGCGCTTGATTTTCAAGGGGCTATGAGAGCAGCTGACACGACACAGGGTAACGGGGTCTTCTGCACTCCCGTTCTTGTTGATTGTTTGTATTGTACTCCCTAGTATGTATGTGCAACAGTAGCATGCTGTCTTGGAGCAATTTAAAGTGTCTTGGCACTGGATTGTGAGAGAGGTGGGACACTCATGCTGTTGTTGCCACAGAGGTGATTGACTTGCATGAGTTCAGTCTATTTCGCATCTCCAATTTATCCTGATTCTTAGAAGGTAACTTTTATCCCTTGATTGCGTCTTATAGCTATTTTTTGAAGCACAAAGATGCAACATGTTGGAGCCGTTGAGTTACCAGCTTGGTGAAATGAGTCTTTGACAGTCGCAATGGCCATCATGAAATTTTTTTTAAAAAAAAAAATAAAATAATAATAATAATAATAAAATCTCCAATTTATCCTGATTCTTAGAAGGTAACTTTTATCCCTTGATTGCGTCTTATAGCTATTTTTTGAAGCACAAAGATGCAACATGTTGGAGCCGTTGAGTTACCAGCTTGGTGAAATGAGTCTTTGACAGTCGCAATGGCCATCATGAAATTTAAAAAAAAAAAAAAAAAAAAAAAAAAAGTGTGCTTGGTTCACATCTTTTAGGCTTTGAGCGTCTGATGCATAAATTAATGGCGCCTGTAGTTTGCTTGTTTAGACAGTTCTTTGGTGATTGTATGGGATTCTGCAATCACCTTGTGGATTATCAAATGGAGGGTAAGAGCCCTCTCCTTAGGGCTTGCAGCACTTGCAAGTACAGTAGTCCTGGCATTCTTTTTTTTTTGAGGGAGAATTGTTCCTGTTATGGAGCTGATTCCTTTGGTAGTGAATCCACACGTACAGCTTTTCAAGTGTTGGTGGTCTGGACAATAGCATTGCACATGGTTTGTGAATGCATTTTCCTGTGCCCATCTCTCTTCACACCTCATTCGGGAGCATTGATTGTTCGGGCTTCGAGGTGGCATGTAAAAGTAAGAAGTGGACCTCCAGGAGGCCTCTGTAAGCATCGTCAAATGTGTCTTTAGGAAGTGGCTTGGAATAGGCCCTTCCTTGCGCTAGTGTCCCCCTTCCTGCTGGATGTGTCTTGCTGCAGTATTTGCTCGCCTGGTCCTGTCTTTGCTCCTGGTTCCTCGTTGTGGTCTACTAGATGCCAATGTTTGTCAGTGAAATTTTCCTTACCATGGTTTCGAGTATGTCAAGCATTGGTATCATGGTGTAACCCTAAGCAACGTCATCTTCACTCCTGTCCAAGTCTTCCAGTGTATTTGAATGCATTGAAAGACCGCTGTCTCGACCACGATTATGTTATATGCAGCACCCCGCCCTGAGTTGACGGTGTTCTGTGGTACTCTTAAACCGTTGCCATGCAAGTATGAAGCAGTTGCATCCGCAGACCTGGATCTTTAGTGTATAGCGTACTTTCTGTATCTGTCCTTTCAATAGCTTGACACCTAGTGATGCGGTTAAAGCTGCCGCTGTTGCATTCTGTTTGTCTCTGGGGAGTGTGAAGTATACTGTGCATGGGCGTCATCCAAGGCAGTTTCAGCCATGTCGAGGACAGAGCAGTGCATTTCAAATGTTTGTGATCAAAGTACCTCGATTTGCGCCACCTTCGGTTGTATATAGGAAGGCCTATCAAATGCTTTTTCTTATGGGGCTTTGGTTGTCACATGCACTAGGTTCTGAGCCATCCTTTCTCATGTTTTGCTGCCTTAGAGGCTGTGCGTCTTGAGCGTCTAACGGTATGTGTGCAAGATTGTGCCAAATTATTTGGTTGCCGGTTCCAGCCAGACGGAGGACATGACATCTCATGGTTGCCGGTTGCTCCAAGCTTATAATTTATGCTTGCACTTTTTTCTGCTTTCACTCTTGACCAGGGTGATTTTGCGATATGAAGTACAGGGCTGCGTGAACTCACTTCTTCTCGAGGTATCTACGATGCAAACGGTTAAAGGTTGGCATATTTCAGGTCATCTTTGAGGCGATTACCTAATTGATTATCAGGGCTGCTGGTAGTTCTCACTTGCATTATCGTTCTATTTCCACTGGTGCCTGTCTTTCTACCCACCCCCCCCCCCCTCTCTCTTCCTGGTCTCGACCACCAGGAGGGGTTGTCTCCTGTGTCCTGAGTTCCGTTCTATGTCTATGGCTTGGACTGTTTCTCTTGCTCCTATGTGCTGACCTTATTGTAGCTGAGCTCTGCCTTTTTGTTGTGTGTCTTTTCACGCTCACCTATTCATCTGCTTGTTTTCTGGGACTTTTTTTGTTTTTTTTTTTTTTTGGGGGGGGGGGTGTTTGCATCCCTTCCACTCGAGAAGATTCCTTGGTGGCCTGTCGGATTTGGGACAGAATTGGTCTTTCACAGATAGCTCCCCCTTGACAGCTCATTTTGTAGACGCTTGAAAGTCATGGACATGTTTAAAACTTCTAAGGGGGAGATATCAAGTGTCTATAAAATGAGCTGTCAAGATGACAGATCCTCTGCTTGGCATTCCCACCAGCGAGAAGTTCGCAAAGGAAATAAGTTGCATTGATATTGCCCTTCCTATTTAGATCACTGCAGTCTTAAGATGAGGAGAAACTGCTGTGCTTGCCCTGTGCACTGGGGCTAGGTGCGAAACGCGTGATGCACCCTTTTTCATGAAAGCCAGAGGCAACTCAGACCAGTAAGCTCAACGTTGTATGCCAGGTAATGAAAATACTTGCGTCCTGTATTAAATCAAACTCTCACTGTTAGAACTCTTAGTACTCGTGAAACATGCATCCACAGAACTTGGGCTGCGCTGCCCCTGGCTGCTTTGAAGCATCAGGATAGAAACAGTCAACAATCCTGAGTATTCTGTACTGTAAGGGGAAGGTCTCACGGAACACTGTCTTCCTTGTTCGCAACTGGAAGTTTCCTTCAGACCCTGCATCCCTGATCCATGTCTGCAAAGTTTTCCAGCACACCCACTAAACATCATTGACTTCATGATCATATCTGTCTGATCCGTTACAACAATACTCCACATGATTATCATCAAGGTTCATGCAAAAATCGATTGTGACGCAAGCTGCAGCACGTCAGCCCTTAGGGCAGCTCCCCATTGACCCGGCGGTATGAAGGCAGGCTCATAGAGATGTCCTGCAAAGGGGCTGCAAGCACAGCGGCCGCACATAATGTGAGCGGCACAGCCACCAGCCACTTCAACAGGCGGTGGAAGTGGACATGGAAGCTGATGCTGAAGTCATCCGTCCATCGCAGCTGGTTGGGGTCCAACATTTCTAAATGCACCGTCGCTGTGGATCGTGTGCGCGGGCACGGAATCTGCATCCCCGTCCCCATGTGGGCGACATGGCAGTCTGGATTGGATGTAATAACTATTTCCTTCCCTCAGTTCCAAATTGTGTTCTCATTGAAGTTCAGATAAAATTTCCTCTTGTACTTTCGGGTCAGTTGAGCTGCAGCAAACCGCACGAGTCAAATGCATTGGTCAAACATGCAGACGCCTCGTTAACCTACCTGGATGTTTGGAAGGGATACATAATGTAGAATGGTATGCTGCATTTAAAGTATCTACCCATATCTAAAACTTGAGAATCCCAGCGAGCCTTGTGCGGAGTTTGAATCTTCCCCAAACAAAAGAGATAAGTCTGGGCATAATGAAGAAAATCAATGATATGAGCAAAGCAACGGACAGAGAGTTAGTAAAGGACACATAGATTGACAATGAAGGGGAGGCGAATGAAAGGAGGGAAGTGTCTAAAACAAAGAGGACGGTCAAATGCCGGAGAAAGGACATGAGGAGACGTTGAGGTGGCACTGCTGAATTACCTAAGCGGTGGGAGTGGCGCTGTGTGTGTGTGTGTGCGCGCGCATGTTATCATCTTGTACGTCCATGACCCCTGGCTTCCACTTGCAAGCACGCAGGATGTTGTCTGGAGACGTGTCACTTTTATACAATCGGTATAGTTTTACCCCTACAAAGTGTTGACTTCCTAAAAGTGTAACAAAACACTCACTATGTGGTATTTAGTGCCGGGCCTCTCTATCTCATGTTGGACAACGTATGGGTCCAGCACTACTGACATTGACTGGAAACTGCCTTAAACACTTTTACAGGAAAGGAAGGTGTACCTCAATGGTGTAGGTGCCTGGCTCCTTGAATGTATCAGTCATTCCGATGACAGGCTGGTCGCCAGAATTCATCTCCTTGAGTCCCACCCCCTGATTTTCCAAGCCCACAAGTAAGTGTACCTATGTACCCGTAGGCATTTAACCATACAGTAAATAAATGAGGCAACCAAGTTGAATGTCACATGGTGTGTGTGAAGTCCCAATGGCCACACGGGTCTTCAATGAAGGTCAACCCATTCCAATGCGGGTTGGAGCGGCATGCGGCGAGCACAATCACCGCACTGGGGGGCTCTCCTCCCGTAGCCACATCCCAGTCCTCACAAGCATTTAAATGAGGTCTGGAATGTGGCTATGGGAGAAGAGTTCCCCAGGACGGTGACGGTGCTAAAATGATCTCAATTCACGACGAGCTTCACACAAACCTTTGGCAATTGTTGGCTCCACCAGTAATTCAAGTAATGCCTTGTGATGCCAAGATAGCTCCCCCCCCCCCCCCCTTTATTTTGTACCTGCAGAAGGCTGGTCGATCAACCCAAGTCGATCCTGCAAAAAGTAGGTCGTTTGCCTCATATTGTACCTGCTGGAAGCTGGTCAGTCTTGCCGTCTTGCACTTGCAAGAGCCTGGTCTATTATACCCCTGAGTTTCCTGCCCGCCTTGCTTCTGAGAAGCCCACCCTGTCTGTCCCCGCTTGTCTCAATCTGTCTGCCCACTGGCTTTTTCTCCCTTGGCACAAACACACCCGAGCCCCAAAGTCCACAACTTATGGTTATTGTCCTGTTGGGCAGGGGGTTTTGGCAAGCAACTATTCACATGGTAATGCACCTGGGAAGACAGTAGAGAGGGGTATTTGACGGCACAGATAAAAACGAACAAGAATGGGAATATAAGGAGAGAACCGATGATACCCTGGCATGCTCCTTCTTTATTACTGTTTCCAACTTCATTCTCCCACCACAAGCAATCCCTGTGTTGTCAGGTGTTAACCAATTGTCTGCCTTCCTGCCGGGTTTAGGCGATCCATTGACCAGTAACGGCTTGGGATATCCTCATCCCATACCAATTATCATTCATCCCAACCCTTCAACCCATGTCACTACTCTTTCACTGTATCACTATATAATTTTGCCATAACCCTATACCCATCATCAACAGATATAGAAGCTGTCTCCCCCATGTTTGGCCCTCGAAAAAGTCTCTGTCATGACAGATAAGTTGCTGGCCAACACATCCCATTCGATCCTATATCATTCCATGCAGAAGTCTATTATTTCCTTCTTTTCTCCCTCCAACAATGCATATTTCTAGTGTGGTGCCGCGGGAGAGATTGCCCACGCCCGCACGGACACACACATCCACCCACCCAACAATCCTTTCAAAATTTTATTTTCTGTCTGGGGTGCATCCTTGTGTCTTACCTGCTTCCAGATGACGGATCCCGTGCACCGAAGTTCTAAAAGGTTAGCCAAGAGCACACACCTGGAGCGTCACAAAAACTGTGTAGGGCCCGTGTGTGGCATTCCGTTGAGACCCGGAAGCCAGTACCACGGGTGGCCGCTTGTCCACAATGGTGAAGCGGACCTGCAGCGACTGCCCGCGAACGTCCCGCCAGGCGCGGCTGCTGCCTGTTGCATAGAGGCCTGCCCAGTTGTCCCTTGCCACAAACCCATTGCCTGCCTGCACCTGCACCCCAGCTAGCCCCGCCCCTCACCTTTCCCCTCCAAGACCATCCAGAGACATATCCCTCCAGCACCAAACAAATATGTGCCTGGCATGCGCACACGCAGGTGCGTGTGCGTGCGTACGTGCGTGTGTGTGTGTGTGTGTGTGTGTGTGTGTGTGTGTGTGTGTGTGTGTGTGTGTGTGTGTGTGTGTGTGTGCGCGTGTGTCTGTCTGTCTGTCTGTCTGTATATGTGTCTGTGTCTGGATGTGTCTGTCTCGGGATCTAGGTAGCCTTCACCTGGCAGGGCCGTGCCTTGCATGTAACCCCCTGCTGACTATCCAAGAACACCAGGACTTAACCTATTTCAAAGCGAAGCTGTTGTACAACTTGGTGCTTGCCTCCCCCCCCCCCCCCCCCCCGGGGGGGCGGGGGGAGGGGACAAGTGTTGACACCATCTCATATTACAGAGCCTTAAAATCTCAGTAGTGGCCACATATTCTTTGAAATCCTTCCCAGCTGTTCATGTTCTCAGCAATTTATGTTTTCCAGCTATTCATGTTCACAGCAATTCATGTTGTGCAACAGTTGATTTTTCCCAGCTGTTAATGTTTCTCAGCAAATCACATTTTCGAGCCCTTAATGTTTCCCAGCTGTTCCTGTTTTCTACTTGTATTTGTATCTCACATATTCATTTTTTCTATCTATTAATGTTTCTCAGCTGTTCATTTTTTTCTAGCTGTATTTGGTTATCAGTTGTTCATGTTTCTTAACTGTTCACGGGTTTTAGCTATTAGAGGCCAGCTGTGAAGGGCTTTGGGAAAAGCCTGCTTGGGGAGACCAGGCCTTCACAAAAAAGGTACCCTACTTGCTTTAAATAGAGTTCAGGATTTGAGTTGTCAAAGGACGAGGGATGAAACACATTCGAAGTTAAGGGCTGTTGTAAACTAAGTCTCCTCTGGGCGGGCCAGTCCTTCAGACACTGATACCGCTTGTTCTGCCACATCCTGCCAAAGCGTTAGGCCCCCAGCCTCTCAAAAGCATCAATCAGGTGGAGGACACGCTGCCCGTGGGAGTGCCACACCTACGGAGGATTGTACCGCTGGTGCTTCTGCAGGGCCTCGAGGATTAGGGCTTCCAAATCTCAAGAACAAAGGCCAGATGGGGGGAAAAGGCCTCCCCTGGGATGGCCAGGCCTTCAGATGAGGGCGCAGGTCGAAGATTAGGTACTGCTGCTGTGAGAATCATGGTGCGATCTGCACTACCGAAGACTGCAGGACGGGGGCAAGAATTGGACGGCGGGAAAAACCTCACCTGGGAGGGCCAGGCCTTCAGAGGATGGTACCGCTGCCAAGTGTCGAAGGCGTACAGGTTGCCATTCATGGTCGCCAGCACGAGCTCCAGCTTCCCATCCCCATCCAGATCGTCCGCGAGCACCATCCCGTAGGATGTCTCCCCGATGTCGAAAGTGTCCGCACAGCCTGTGCCCTCCCCCATGTCTCTTAAGAAAACAGATTGGGGCACCATCTGGAGGCTGGCACACTGAGTGAATAATTTACACATGCATGCTTGTTAATGGCTGGCGGTGCCGGATATATGCCAGTGAGGGGGTGGGGGGTGGGGGCGTGAGGGGCGAATGTGTGTGTGTGTGTGTGTGTGTGTGTGTGTGTGTGTGTGTGTGTGTGTGTGTGTGTGTGTGTGTGTGTGTGTGCGTGCGTGTGTGTGTGTGTGTGTGCGCGCGTGTGCGCGTTTCACCCCCCGAGCATGCTCCTGCACCTGCGTGCATGCGCGTTTGTATGTCTCTCAGTGTGTGTGTGTGTGTGTGTGTGTGTGTGTGTGTGTGTGTGTGTGTGTGTGCGCGCGCGCGTGCGCGCGCCCGCGTCTGCACCTGGGTGCGTGTGCTCAAACAGGTATCTGCATGTATGCCAGACTTTTTCGAGGTCCGCACAGGAAGAAAACCATGGGGGCGGCATGCATGCGTACCCGTGATCCCATCAACGATGTAAAGGTGGCCATCAAAAGAGAGAACAATGGCTTGCATGGAGGGCTGCCCCTTGACGATGCGGTCCAACAGGATGGGCGCCAGGATCCGGCCCCGCGTCTGGAATGGGAAATTCCGCACGTCCAGCCCCGTGGCGGCATCGAGGGCATAAATGTGGCCGCTGGTTGTTCCAAAAACTACCTCCAGCTTGCCATCCCCATTGATGTCCCCAAATGTCACAGCCTGCAGCGTGAGCAACAACCAACTCAGGGCGTACAGGGCACTCTCTTCCTGGTTTAGAAAGAGTACTGCCAACAAGTACCAAAGAATTGCACAGAAGCTTTCCGAATCCACTAGAGATTGCAATTTTTCGTTGCATCATTGCTCAATAGGCGTCCCAACCACTCTGTTGGTGGCCCTTGTGCAGCTTCCAGGGGCCCTTGGCATGCGTGGACGCCCACATGGGTACTGTCATGCATGTCTGGTTGCATAATACCCCTGTCGCCCCTCCTCATAGGCACGCAGCATGAGGCTGTTTTTGTGGTATCACATGACCTCCACATGATACTGTCGCCACAGGGGTCCTTCGTGCCATCGTGTTGTACAAGCTCCTACCCCCACATACTCTCAAATCCGCCCCCCTCACATGCTCCCGCTCATTCTTGTCTTCACATGCTCCCGCCCCCACATGCCCCCCCCCCCCTCCTGGTCCTGATGCTGGTCTCCAGATGCTCCCGTCCCTACATGCCCCCCCTCCTGCTCCTCATGCTCGTCTCCAGCCGCTCCCGCCCTCACATGCTCCCCCCCCCCCCCCGACATTCTTCCGCTCATGTTCATCACCAGATGCCGACGGTCCCACATGCCCTCCACCTCCCACATGTTCCTGCTTCTCATGCTCGTCTCCAGATGCTCCCGGCCCCGCATGCTCCCCTCGCGCCCCGGCCCCAACATCCTCCCGCTCCTCATGCTCGTCTCCAGATGCTTCCGGCCCCACATGCTCCCCCGTCCCCCGGCCCCACCTGCCCTGCCCCCGCCTCCCGGCCCCAACATGCACTCTCTCCTCATGCTCGTCTCCGGCTGCCCCCGCCCTCCAGTGCTCCTCCCTCCACCACAAAATGCCCCCAGCTCCTCATGCTCGTCTCCGGCTGCCCCCGCCCTCCAGTGCTCCTCCCTCCACCACAAAATGCCCCCAGCTCCTCATGCTCGTCTCCAGATGGCCCGGCCCTGACATGCTCCCGCCCCCACATGGCCCCGCTTCCCATGCTCCTGTCCAGAATCCGGACTCCAGATGCCCTGCCCTGACATGCTCCCCCCACATGCCTCCGCTTCCCATGCTCCTGTCAAGTTGCTCCCGCCTCATGCACTCACTTCCCATGCTCCTCTCCAGATGGCCCAGCCCCCACATGCTCCAACCCCATGCCCCGCTCCACATGCTCCTCTCCAGATGGCCCAGCCCCTACATGCTTCCACCCCATGCCCCCGCACCACATGCTCCCGCCACATGTCCTAACTTCCCATGCTCCTCTCCAGATGGCCCAGCCCCCACATGCTCCAACCCCATGCCCCGCTCCACATGCTCCTCTCCAGATGGCCCAGCCCCCACATGCTCCAACCCCATGCCCCGCTCCACATGCGCCTGCCCCATGTCCCCGCTCCACATGCTCCTCTCCAGATGGCCCAGCCCCTATATGCTTCCACCCCATGCCCCCGCACCTCATGCTCCCGCCACATGTCCTAACTTCTCATGCTCCTCTCCAGATGCCCAGCCCCCACATGCTCCCCCGCCATGCCCCCGCATCAGATGCTTCTCTCCAGATGGCCCAGCCCCCACATGCTTCCACCCCATGCCCCGCACCACATGCTTCCGCCCAATGCCCCCGCTTCAGATGCTCCTCTCGAGATGGCCCAGCCCCCACATGCTCCCACCCCATGCCCCCACTCCACATGCTCCCGCTACATGTCCTAACTTCTCACTTCACATGCCCTAACTTCCCATGCTCCTCTCCAGATGGCCCAGCCCCCACATGCTCCCGCCCCATGCCCCCGCTCCTTATGCTCCTGGCCCTGAATCTTCTACACCAGATGCTCCTGCCCAAATGCTTCCATCACACTTGCTCCCGTTCCAATTCTCGTGCCTCACACGCCTCCCACCCCATGTGCTTTTGCCCCACATGCCTTCCTCGGGCCCCCGCCCCCGAAACAGACATGCATTTTGAGGCAATTAGGCTTGGCTCTGAAAGTGAAAGGGCGGGGGCAGATTGATAGGCCTGAAAAAAGGGGGGAGGGGGGAGCAGGCCTGGAAACAAGGGGCCGGAAGGGTGGTAGGCCCGGAAAGATGTGGATGGGGGAGGGCTGTAGGCCGGAATAAAAGGAGAGGGGGGGGGGCGTAGAGCGACCTGAGCAAGGAGGGACGAAAGGGTGGTAGGCCCGGAAAAGAGTGAATGGTGGGGGGTGGTAGGCCGAAGAACAAAGAGGATGGGGAGGGGGGGGGAGGAGTAGAGGGACCTGAGCAATGGGGGGCGGAAGGGTGGTAGGCCCGGGAAAGAATGGATGGGGGGAGGAGGGTGGTAGACCGAAAAAAGGGAAGAAGGGGGGGGGGTGGAGGGACCTGAGCAATGAGGGATTTAACGTGGCGCTCCCAAACCTCCTTGCCATTGTGACGGAAGGCGGCAATGTTCCCCCGGTTGTCTCCAACGACCAGCTCAATCTCGCCATCATTGTCCACGTCGGCAATGGCCACCTGTGCCTGTACCTCGCCCATCTGGAGGGGCCAGCCCTCGCGCGTCTTTCCCTCGCTGTCCAGCACGTACACAAAGCCCTGCCCCCCCCCCCCCCCAAATCCACAGTGATTAAACGCATGCAAGAGTAGGATGCACGGATGCATGCTGGGATACGCAGTTGCGCTCTCAGGCAAACACGCACACCCCACCCCCAGCATACACTCTCACTCCCCCCCCCCTCTCTCTCTCTCTCTCTCCTATCTCTCTCTCTCTCTCTCTCTCTCTCTCTCTCTCTCTCTCTCTCTCTCTCTCTCTCTCTCTCTCTCTTTCCACACACAGATACACAAGGACAAGCATGGCGAGTGACAGGGTGGGGTGGCAGAGGACCGAACAGAGCGAAGATTGAGCATGGCTACAGGCTAGAGGCGGGAGCCAGACACACACACACACACACACACACACACACACACACACACACACACACACACACACACACACACACACACACACACACACACACACACGCACGCACAGAGAGAGAGAGAGAGAGTGATTTTTTTTGGGGGGGGGGGGGGGGTAGGAGTGGAACCTTCTGAAGAAGGGTTCAGAAGGTGGGAGCTAGAGGTGCAGAAGGGGCGAGGTAGAGGGAGCACACCATGGAGGTTCCCAAAATAATCTCAAGGCGGCCATCACGGTCCAGATCCACCAGGGTTGGGGAGCTGTACGCAAAAGCGCGGTACTGTGTGTGGTCAGTGGACAGGTCCAGATGTTGGCTCCACTTGATCCCGCGTGTCCGCAAACTGAACACCACCACTCCGCTTGCCACATACTTGCTGATGTCCACATCCTTGCCCAGCTCCTTCCTCCTCTCCTGCAACACAACAACCTCCTCGTTTCGGCACGCTTCACATGCTGTCCAGCCATTCCCCGCCTGCCTTGCAGCGTTTGCAGTGATGGGCTGTGTATGTGTGGAAGCTATGGCGGATGGTTTACAACTCCCACAATCATGCTGGGATATGCTGTGTCAAGGTGTGTTTGCATACCCCTCTCTTTCTGGGTGCACGCATGGCTGCATTTATGTGTCTCCAATTGATCCCACGTGTTGTGTGTGTGTGTGTGTGTGTGTGTGTGTGTGTGTGTGTGTGTGTGTGTGTGTGTATGTGTGCGCGCACGTGTGCATAGTTATTCCCATTGTCTCCGCAAGTGTAGGTGGCTGCACAGGCGCGCGCTGACTGTGAGTATATGGCTATGGGCATGTCAAATCCATAGTTGCAAGCGTGCGTGTGTGTGTGTGTGTGTGTGGGGGGGGGGGTGGGCGCGCGCGTGCACGATCAATCACAAAGAGAGCTCAAAAAAAAAAAGGGGGTCGTTCCTTACCCCTATACAACTAAATAAACGTCGCGAGGCAAAGAAAAGCAATAAGAACCAGCTTCCATTCATAGTGAGTGCCTCCCTGAGTGCTTCTCCCCTTCTTCTCTACTCTCTCTCTCTCTCTCTCTCTCTCTCTCTCTCTCTCTCTCTCTCTCTCTCTCTCTCTCTCTCTCTCTCTCTCTCTCTCCCTCCCTCCCTCCCTCCCTCCCTCCCTCCCTCCGCCCCCCCTGCCTCCCTCCCCTCGCCTTCTCTCGCCCCCCCCCCCAACCCCTTTCAATCACACAGACACACACACCCCACACATACACCCAAGAAAACCAACAAGGACAATGGCAACAACAAAGAAAAGAAGTTGATGACACTGCTTCCAGAAGTGACGAGGGTTCGAACCGCGTCATCATAGTACTCTCGGTCGTAGAAGTACGACACTGCAGCCACCAGCTCATCATGCCCGTCCCCGTCTATATCTGCGATCGCAGGAGTGGTGAGCAAGTGCGCATCCACATAAACGTGGGAGCTCTCGCGCTCATGGGGCGCCGCAAAGTACGACTCGTCACTCCACAGGTCCTCCGGGGACTTGTCACCCGCCCATGCCGCGTGGTGTGCGTAGTCCTCGTAGTGCAAGGCGTCATACCTGCAACCCCGCAACCCCCAGCTTCCATCTTGGCGGGGTCAGGGAGGCTGCGTCTGCCGCAGGCTTCGTATCTCCAACTCTGGGAGGCTCTGCAGTTCTATCACGGGCAAGTCAAAGCACAGCAAATCTGTAGCGGCCTCTTGGTGTGATCGCCTTCCAAAAATAGGTTGAGATCAGTGTGATTGACACGCAATTGTTTCAGACCTTACATGTGACCTGCATGACGTCCTCGTATTAACCTTCCCTTTCACATTGCGTAATGGCTTCACCCATCGTTGCTCGGACAACTTCCAAACTTGATTGTCGTTATGTAAGTCATTTTTTTTTTGGGGGGGGGGGAAGGAGTTGGTAGATGGGGTTTTGGTCAGTGCAAACGTCACAAGTAGAATTTCGTCAGGGTCTTGCTCGTGCTTCAGTTTCAGAAAAGTATTTCAAGGCTGATGCTTCTTTTGCTCAGGAGGTATGGCTTCCTCCTTCACCTCCTGAAGGCTCCACAGTCATACAACCATGAAGCTTGCCAACTCCCAAATCCTAATCATCTGAAGTTTGAGGTTTATAATGTCACTTCTTTGACACCCATTTGCCTCTCGCCCTGACGTGTGGGTTGCCCCTTCACTTCCTTACCAGATGGGAGGGCGGGGTTTGTGCGGGAGGGCTGTAAAACCATGCAGTGGCATGCCCGCGCCCCTGCTCTCTCTCTCTCTCTCTCTCTCTCTCTCTCTCTCTCTCTCTCTCTCTCTCTCTCTCTCTCTCTCTCTCCCTCCCTCCCTCCCTCCCTCCCTCCCTCCCTCTCTCTCTCTCTCTCTCTCTCTCTCACACACACACACACACACACACACACACACACACACAGAGGGGGGGGGGAGGGAGGGAGGGAGAGGGGGGCGCAATGTCTAGCCAAAGCCCCCGGCCCCCCCCCCCCCTCTTTTTTCCCCCTTTTCTTCCTTTTTTTGTGGGAGGGGGAGGGGGGGTGGAGAGCGCAGACAAACCTATCATGCCAGGCAGCAATGTCATCATCGGTGAAGCCATCACCAATCATCTGGGCTATGCCCTCATCCGGCAGGTCGGGGTACACGTCGTCGTCCAAGGCCTTGTCCGAGTCCCCCATTGAGTTTCCCAGGGACCCTTCGGGAATGTCTCCCACGACACCCCCCTGCTCGGCTCCTGAGAAGATGAGAGGCGTGTCCCCAAACAGGTCGTGGAAGGACTCCGCAGCCTCCCCTGTCAGCTCCTGTGGGTTCTCCGGCAGCTGCTGCCTGTACAGCATGTATACCGCTTTACTTGCATGTGCTCTCCCAAATTCATATTGCACATGAAAAGGGGGTGCATGCGTGTGTATGCATTGCCATTACAGAGCGATATATGGGAGGGGGGGGGGAAGGGGGAGAGAGAGAGAGAGAGAGTGAGCCCTGCTATTTTACAGAAGACTTGACAGGCCACCAACAATAAGAAAGGGTAAAAGATAATGAAGACAAAGATGCATAATTTTGAACTTTCTTTTGCTGTCTCCTTAGATTTTACTACGTTTTTGTTCTTGACTCAAAAAGTATAAATCATGCCAATTTATTAAAAAAATGTTGAGTGTTTGATCTTTTTGTTTTCTTTTGTTTTGAAAAAAGCTAAATAACTGATAGGAAAAGAAAAGAGAACCTCCACGCTAAAAGCAATTGATTTTGAATTGAGAAGGGGGGGGGGGGAGAGCGGAAACGGCACATAAGCATTGGGAGAGCAAAACAGGGTGGGGTGAAAAGTGTTTGTTTGACAACAATCAGGACCCATACGTGGTGGATGCGGAGTCGGTGGCATCATCGGGAATTTGGAGCAATCTACGCTTGGGGCCCTCCAGAGGCTCTTCCAATGCGGTCCCTGTGGGTACTGGAGGCGCTGTGCTGTTGTTTGCCAAGATCATGTCGGCGGTTATTGTCTTCATGGCCAAATCCTGCATCCCCCCGAACCACGACATCCCGTTCCTGTACATGTATTATGGCAAGCAGCGTATCAAGGCTGCTTTTTCAAGCTGTACATGTGTGTGATGGTCACTTGTATTTTGTTGTTGTACATGGGTGGGCTAGTAGTGCGTTGAGACTGTAGAGTAATTGCTAAAACTGTATTCAAGGGGTTGGTTTTGTGACAGCCTGGACTACAATTTTGACAATTACTCTACAGCCTCAAAGCACTATTAGCCCGCCCATTTACCACCAGGCAACACAGCCCCTGTGGTCATTACAGTACCAGGTATCAAATACTGATACGTCAGCCACATCCCTTCCTGTACATGTACATCAACTTTAAGAGTGGCGGTACATGTACATCAACCATGCCTTTGCAGTACAGGTGGATCCGCACCACCATCCCTGTAGCGATCGGTGGAAGAAAACTGGTGTGAAGTGCAGCTAGATAAACCACATGTGTTTACGTGCATGTACATCAACCATTCCTGTTGAAAGCTGCAGTGTCGAATCTGTTGCAGCACAGGTACATCAACCAAGGGGCCTTCCAGTACAGGTAGAGCCACCACAGCTGTTACTTGTAGGCATATCATCACACCATCAGAGCATCCGTAGATCAAGTCACACTTGTTCCATTTCACGTATATCAGAGATGCCTGATCTCCTACAGGCACATTGAGCATGCTTCTTCCTGTGCGACATGTATCGGTGATCCCATTCATATGCAACAGCACTACCAATGTTGTTTTTTGAACAAGCGCAGCTGGTTGAAACCCCAGTTTTCATCTGAAGAAAGATGCAGATTCTAGTAATATACTTGCGAGTTAAATGAACATGTACAGTTTTTCAGCATTTTTTTTTTTTAGATGGGTGAAGGGCTTCTCTTGTCGTGCCTGTCCTTGTGTTTAAAGCATCTTGGGGTAAAATGCATATGAACCCTCAAGACACTTGCAGCATGTTTGCACAGGCAACATGTCTAGCAATCACCAACTATGGTGGGTCCAAATCACAATTGTGCTAAGGTGAGTGGGGAATGCTCTTACAAATGTGCATTGGCATAAAGGGAAACGTGTGCAGGCTTAAGAGGGTACTTCAAAAAAGCAACATATTTGGAACCCCATTAAGCTGACCGGGTTTGAACCTGTGATCTGCTGTGCGTATGGCATGCATGATAACCACTACAGCACAGCTCCAGCTCTCTTTCCATATTGCTAGCCTCCTCTTCATAGGAGGGCCAACTGTTTTGCAACCCATCCAGCTGCCCGGGGGGGGGGGGGGGGGCACGCGGTTTCTTGTACTGCCTAGCTCTAGGCATGAAGGCCGAGGCATTGTGTGGAAATTTCAGCAAGTTCTGTAGCGTGGATAAGAGGCTAGTATTGGCTCCAATCGCACAAATTTCTACTCGTTTTGGGACCAAACGCGGGGGGAAACTGAACAAATGTCCCGCCCTGCTTGACCCCACCCTTTGCCTTTCAAGTTTGAAAGGGCATTCCAATCCCCGCACTAACATCAGTCACATCAGCTCCTGTCAAAGTACATCACAAACCCCCCCCCCCCCCCCCATCCTTTCTTCCCGGATCCTGCCCATCAACATCCTGGACTTGTGTTCCTGGACTAACACATCAGCTTGCATCGCTGCAATCATGCATCATACACACACTTGTGTTCCTGTGTACTCATCCACCAACTTCTGCGCCCGTACTGGTTCATCAACTTGTGTTCAATCAACCTTGTATGCATCAACCTGAGTGCTGTACTCAACCAGCACGATACCTTCCTTGTTTGCGTCTCCAGCTTTTTTGTTGAACCAGCCGTGAATAAACTCATGTCCGCGTTTTGATATGTTAAGTGCAATTCTACATGCTTGTCCTTCTACATGCGTGTGCTTCTATGTGCGGACACGCTTGGGTTCCGGTAGTCGGACATCTAACAGATGTTCTCGTACTCACACATCAACTTGCTCTACCTATGCATCAAATTTTGTTCCCATACTCAGTTGCCCCCATTCTCATATACATCAACAACTTTACCTGTACTCACACATCAACTTGTGCTCTGTACTTATGCACGATATTTTGTTCCCATACACATACGTCAATTTGTATTCTCGTTTTGTTCCCATACTCATTCATCAATAACTGTTCCATACTCGCACATAACTTGTGTTCTGTGTACCCATGCATCAATTTTTGTCCCCATACTCATGTTTTCAACTCTAGTTACAACCCTGTTCTCCGTTTTCTTTTCTGCTTTCTGGTCAGCGTATATGAGCTGGTGTTCCCGGACTCAAATATCAACTTCTGTTCTCTACCAACGCATTGCATGCTGCTCCCAGACCCATACATGTATATAGGTTATATACCGGCTGAACCGAGCGCCGATGGGTACTCTAACTCAAGTTCCTGTTCCTGCACATCAATTTGTCCTCTGTACCTGTGCATCAACCGTGTTACCTTTCTGATACATCAAGTAGTGTTCCTGTCCTCACACATCACCTTGTGCTCTGTACCTGTGAAACAGTCTTCAATCGCATGCTAAGTCATCGAGTAGTGTTCTGTACCAATGCATTGCATGTCGTTCCCATAGCCCATGGGTATGTATGGGTTATGTACCGGCTGAATTGAGCGCCGGGGGATGTTTCAACTCAAGTTCCTGTTCTCGCACATCAATTTGTGTTCTGTGCCTGTGCATCGACTGGGTTACCTTTCTGATACATCAAGTAGTGTTCCTGTCCTCACACATCACCTTGTGCTCTGTACCTGTGAAACAGTCTTCAATCGCATGCTAAGTCATCGAGTAGTGTTCTGTACCAATGCATTGCATGTCGTTCCCATAGCCATACATGTATGGGTATGTATGGGTTATGTACCGGCTGAATTGAGCGCCGGGGGATGTTTCAACTCAAGTTCCTGTTCTCGCACATCAATTTGTGTTCTGTGCCTGTGCATCGACTGGGTTACCTTTCTGATACATCAAGTAGTGTTCCTGTCCTCGCACACCACCTTGTGCTCTGTATCTGTACGCCCAGTTTTGTGAACATACTGATACATCAGATAGTGTTCTGTACCCGCACATTATCCTGTATTTCTGCAGTCCCGCATGAGCTTCTCTTCCAGTGCCAGCATTTTATCTTGTGTCTCCATACTCACACATCAATTTGGGCTCCTACGCTCAAGAATCAACTTCTTTTTGTGCACTTTCATAGCATCATTGTTTTTGTTCCTTTACGAGCATACAGCAGATTCGCGCTCCTGTACTCAGACCTCAACTTGAGTTTGTGTAGTCCCGCATCAACTCGCATTCCTAAACCAGCGTATCAGCTTGTGTGTTCCTGCAAACACAGCCCAAACTTGTGCTCCTATACAGATATACAACTCGTGCTCCTGTGTTCAGTCAGCAACTGCTCTTCCTGTGATCCCGCATCAACTCGCATTCCCGAACCATTGTATCAGCTTGCGTGTTCCTGTAATCGCGCATCAACTCGCATTCCTGTACCATTGCATCAGCTTGCATGTTCCTGTAATCCCGCGTCAACTCGCATTCCTGTACCATTTTATTAGCTTGTGTGTTCCTGTAATCGCGCATCAACTCGCATTCCTGTACCATTGCATCAGCTTGCGTGTTCCTGTAATCCCGCGTCAACTCGCATTCCTGTACCATTCTATTAGCTTGTGTATTCCTGTAATCGCGCATCAACTCGCATTCCTGTACCATTGTATCAGCTTGTGTGTTTCTGTAATCCCGCATCAACTCGCATTCCTGTACCATTGTATCAGCTTGTGTGTTCCTATAATCCCGCGTCAACTCGCATTCCCGAACCATTGTATCATCTTGTGTGTTCCTGTAATCACGCATCAACTCGCATTCCCATACCATTGTATCAGCTTGTGTGTTCCTGTGATCCCGCGTCAACTCGCATTCCCATACCATTGCATCAGCTTGTGTGTTCCTGTAATCCCGAATCAACTCGCATTCTGATACCATTCTATTAGCTTGTGTGTTCCTGTAATCCCGCATCAACTTGCATTCCTGTACCATTGTATCAGCTTGTGTGTTCCTGTAATCCCGCGTCAACTCGCATTCCCATACTATTGTTTCAGCTTTTCTTCCTGCAGCTATAGCACCCACTTGTGGTCCTATACGGATGTACATCAACGCATACTCCTGTGTATCCACACAAGCAGTCTGTGTTTCTGTAGTCCCACATAGATATGTGTTACTGTCCAAAAGTCTCGGCCTGTGTTCCAGCATCAACTCGCACTCCTTACCGATGTATCAGATGGTCTTCCTGCACTCATAGCATCTGCTTCTAATCCAATACGGATATGCAAAAAAAAAAAAAAAAAAAAAAAAAAAAAAAAAAAAAAAAAAGCTCCTGTTTTGAACCATCAACCAGTCTTTTTGTAGTCCCGGCCCAACTCGCATTCCTGTACCAATGTATCAGCTTGGCTGCTGCACTCACATACTTCTTCCTGCTTTCACGGATTTTACATGTGTTCCTACACAAATGTGCAACGTGTGCTCCTGTACTTACATGTCAACCCATGTGTCTGTAGTCCCGCATAGACATGGCGTTACTATCCCAATATCTCAGCTGTTTTTCCTGTACTCACACATCAACTTGACACCTCATACATAGATTTGTGTTCAAGCACGACATGACATCCAACTTCTGTTCGATTCCTAATACATCACTTGTCTTCCTGCACTCAGACCTTCAACTTGTGGGTTCATATCCAAATACATCACTTGTCTTCCTGCACTCAGACCTCAGATTGTGGGTTCATAAGATACCTGGTCCTGTGCAAACGCGTGATCGCCCAGAAAGCCTAAGTGCATTGCGAACCATTTTCCTGTGCAAGAATGTCAACATGTTCCTGTTACTCTGCAATCATGGAGCCAGTGCTATTTCAGTGCAAGCACATCTTTACAGATGGGCACCTGCTTGCGCACGCGGACATGCCCCCCCCCCCCCAAAAAAAAAAACACACACACACACACACACACACACACACACACACAAAAAAAAAAAAAAAAAAAAAAAAAAAAAAAAAAAAAAAAAAAAAAAAAAAAAAAAAAAAAAAAAAAAAAAAGAGAGAGAGAGAGAGAGAAAAGGGGGTGGGAGAAATACAGAGAAAGGGGGGGGGGGCAGACCCGGATGATGGCAGCGGCATCGAAGGCCTCCTGGGCATCGGGGGCTGCCCACATCCAGGTGGCTGTGGTCGACGGGGTCGCGTTCAGGCCCGCATACCAGTCTTCTCACCCTCAGCCGCGGCACCACCAGCTTCTCCGCCAGCTGCTCCCCTGCTCCCTCCAACAAAGTCTCCAAGACGTCAGAAAGGCTGCAGGCACCCAGTTGGGCGCGAGGAGAAGCAGCACAAGTGGAGCAGACAGGTGGAGACAGGGGAGCAGGGAGGGAGGGAGCGCGACACGCGCACAGACACACACACACACACACACACACACACCACACACACACACACACACACACACACAGACAGAGAGAGAG